>JAIFHC010000036.1:0-50000 GCA_021229015.1 Solen grandis | reverse complement strand
CCTTATTGATGATTCTATGAGTTGAGATGGCATACGAGATGATGCACATGGGCGTACCTGTACTTCAATTTAATTTCAAGTAAAAATAAACATTAGAAAAAAAAATGAAAACTAACTGTAAAGTATCGAATATTTCCATTCGATTCTTTGTCTCACACAACATGAGCAGTTTGATCGGGGGACAATTGAACCTGACCCCAGGAAAGGAAGACCCATAACCATGGTAACAACAACAATGGTGAGAAATATGCATTGGTATTTTTCTCTTCATTCTGAATAAAACCACATAAAAAAACAATACCAACAAAAAATCAAACAACACAACACAAAACAACAACAAACAAGCAAACAAAATATAGACCTATTAACTAGCGTAGCAGATTTATTAACAAACAAACAACAAACGAGGTGACCAAAAAGAACCACCAAATACGTTGGGATATATTTAAAACAACACAAAAAACAGTAATTTTCATAATCTGTTTATTTATGCAATGTACAAAATATAACAATATATATGTCAACGACATTATGATATGTATATAATTCAAAATACTGAACATTTCTATAATCAAACATTAAACCTCTCCCTCTCTCTCTCTAAAGGGGAACAGCTCTACACGGCTTTAAGCCAGACCTCGTTATGTCTGTTGCTGAAGGTGTAAGGACCGTCGTAGCCTGCGGTGAAGAGGAGGTTGGGGACGTAGGCCCGGTTGTCAGCCTTCAGGTCGTTCATGAGCTCATTAAAGTGCTGTTCCGCCGTCGCTCTGGTGCTGAAGCCGCCATATTGCCTGAAAATCATGCAACACAATTAGTCATATGTCCGTTCAGAGGAATATGTTGTCAATTACGATTAGTCTGTTAATAAATTCATGTTCATGCTTTTGAGCTTAGTTCAAAATTGTACCAGTACACAGAGTCATTTCAGTGATATTGCACACTTACTTGTATTTTGTACGAATGTGTTTAGTTTGTTGTTATGATATTTGGTTTTAATGACATGCCATTCATAACAAAATATGTATCTTTCGGAAATTAAATTATAATTTATTATAGATGCATATACACACAGCGGTTATTGTCAATGTATGAAGATATAAAGAGGGAAATACGTACGGACGACGAGATCACTACACTAAAATTTTCGACCAGGTACTTATGGACCACATAAAGATTTCATCTAATTATGGCTCCTACTTGATAGATAGCTGCACGAAACCGCAATTGGAATGAGTGGCAGTTTCGTAATATATGTTAAATATAGTACAAGCTACTTACAAAAACGAAATATAGGTTCCCTGCACCGGTTTGTATCAGTCTTGATACTTCTCACAAGTAATATGATGACAAGGTACTCGTACTTACTTTACATAGACGGTCACTTCCGGTTTCTTGGCGATGAAGACCTCTGGCTGTGTGGGGGCAGGGGCGTTGGACTGCAGGGCGAAGGGCATCATAAAGTATGTGGTGAAGTTTGCCATCTGACCCACGAATGTCGGGTTCTCAATCTCTCTTACTACCGGGGCCGTCATCGCTATCTTCATGTCTGACCAGCATGAATAACAGCAGAGGTTACTTTCATTAAGTATATTCTTTCAAGTACACAATAGGAATATGACCATTAGTTGTCATGTAAAGAATTCAGTTACCTTATTCACAGAAAGGTCGTGAAGAGGTCAAAAATATTATCGCATAAAATATAAATTAACCAGCAGCGAAATACATATGTGAAAATACATCAATATATATTAGTAAAATAGGTGTTATACATATATATTTAATCTGAATAATTTCAGACAAAGGAATGTATGTTTATGCTGTATGTGGTATTTACTGCATTACATGTACAAATAAATCATAACGACTGACTATAAATATGTCTGTGTGTTCACGTTGACGATAAGCCCAGATCATGATACTATTCATGATACTATTCATGATACTATTCATGATACTATGATATGATACATTATATTATGAGTACCGGTATAATGGTTACTACTGAATGAACTTTACATCGCGAAAGGATGTTGAGAACTTGTCAATAAATAAAGTAGGTAACCGAAACAATACCGATATTTAAAAAAAAAAAAAAAAGATAAAAAAAGAACAAATACCTATCATTGGTGCGCTGATAACATTTCAGTAGCAAAAAAGAAGAAGCAATTTAGAGGCCACCCTCTGTGTTTTATTATTACTGTTTCCTTTTCTCCAAAGAGCAGAACTTGAAATGTACTATTGTATCAAGCAAAAAGTGTTTATTTAGACCAGTATGGGACTGTAAATAAGAAGAACCGTTGACATGTAGAGCTGTAAAAGAAATAAAAAAAAAAAATAGCGAATATTCCCGAACAATTATTCGATACAATCTAAAAAAAAAAATGTATGTCAGACCATTGCCTTGCATTTGAGTAAATATAAATTACTTCTTTGATAAAGACCGAAAGTTTTGAACTCCAATGAAAGTGTTTAGTGCGACTTATTACAACTTTATCATATTCTGATTTTTCTTATAGGGCGCATGCGCACAAACTCAGTAGAATGCTTGCCAATAGTTTCGTTGTTCTGAGAGAAATTCAAACCTGTACCCTTAGCAATGATACTGGTGCGACCGACGGTGTGTACATAACTTGGCAATCGGTCAGTGATATTGTTTCTGATGTTGACATACCTATTCACAATTTATATCGGAAACTTGACTTTTTATTGATTTGGCGGCATTATCACGCGATGTGGTGACCTAAAAGAAAGCGCCAATGTTCGCTTACATAAATTATTAAACAGCCAGGATTATTTGGCACGTTTTTGGCTGATATGACATAGCATTTTTATTATTATATTTTATTAATTGAATACGTATTTGATTATTCTTGTCAATTTATGTAACTTTCTCTTATTTTCCAAAACTTTGTTTAGAATCAAGGTCGTTCTAAGACTAGATTAAAGGATATCATTATTGCTTTAGAAATGAATTCGACAAATATAAATTTAATTGCCAGAGACATATTTCAAGTCAAGAAAATATTGACCCAAGCATGCTGTGTTGTTGCGAAAGACGAATTTCAAGTAAATGAACGATTGACCACTCACGCTGTGTACTGTTGCGAAAGACGCATATTCATAATCAAAGCTCTGATAGCGCTGAGAGAACATGGTTTTTAATGTGATGATGTCAAATTAATGATTTTATTTATGAACAAAATATGTTTGTCTTATATTGCAAAAAAAAAAAAAAAAAAAAAAAAAAAATGTAAAAAATAAAATCTCCACTACGTCTCGAACCTACAACCTTTTGTCATGCTGGTTATTTTGTGACGTCATCATGAGATATTGTGTTGGCTATCGGTGGAATGTTTCGAAACATCTCCGCATGAGTTGCGAATTTATCTCATGCGTATTATCTTTTTTCGTTACAGTTTTTTTTAAACACGGTATCTCAAGCATCGATTTTTAACACATTTTTATTCAATTTAGACTTCCATAACGTAATCGTTATGAAGTAAACAAACATTGTCACCATTTAGTGTTAAGAGTGGAAACAAATTTTGGACTTTTTTCTTTGTATAGTAAAAAAGGGGGGAATCTATAAGTATAAATTTCTAAATAAAGCCCGGAATTGTCCTATTCAAAATGTGTGCTTCATTAGAACAGCGTTGCAAGCAAGCCTGTTCAAAAATGAAAGATTGACCACTCACTTTGTGTGTTGTTGCCAGAGATGTAGTAGAACAGCCTGTAAAACATTTCTCTGCTTTTCGTCTCGGTCCAGCTGTTGGTAGAGAATTTAGTGGCTACCCACATAGAGGGTTCGTATCGGCGAACTTCGTATTTCTGAAGCAGGGTTTGTATCATTGTTATAATCTCGGCCATTTAAATCATCAGCATCATCATCATCATCATCATCAATTTTGAGAGTAATATCCATATTGCAATTTACTTATTATTTTCAAGAATAGAGAAATGGACAAGAAATGCATAGGTTTCAGTACCTCATTTGTTTCTATGACTGTGTATCTAGGACAATCTAGGTTGTGACAAAACCCAGGTTTCTCGGCTGGAGCTTGCGTGGTCTGTTGGCCTGCCAATCCTCCCAGACCCATCAGTACCATGTCCAGGACGCTGCTGGCACCTACACAGCTCGCAAGCGTCAACACAACCAGTGCCGTATACATTCTGCACGTGAGAAAGTGAAAACAAAAATATGTAGATAGATGGTTTTATGGTCTAAGATAGATGAACATGTTCTCTTGGCATACTGGTTTAAACACCTGCAGTGCACAATGTAGCAAAGCTAAGATGGATATATACCGTGCAATAAGTTTTTACAAGAACCTGTCTGAATAAAACAGTAGGCGGTGTTAGAATGTTCTGCAGGCAGTCTCTCTCTCTCCTTTTCTCTCTCTCCCAATCTCTCTCGCTCTATGTTGCAATACAGCGTTTTGCTTATTTTGTATAGAGTATCATATATGTTTTTACATTTTAAAGCATCAAATATGTCATTTAATGAAAAGTAAAACCAACCTGTTAATTAAAGTGCAATACTCTTGAACCTCTGCGACTGTTTGACCTCTGATCGTCGCTTGACGTCTGTTTATATAGGACTTAAGGACGAGTCGTACCACCGACAGAGCCACGTGCTTATCTGATACGGCTGGACGCTTACATAAGATTGCATTGTCCCGAAAAAGAAATGTTATGAAATGTAACTGCTGACAAATTCCGACAGAAGTACATGCACATTGATAAAAGATGACGATAAAGATGATGATAGGAGTTTTCATCTCATCTAGAAATAGTCTAATATCATATGAATAAATAACTACCGTAATATACAATTGAAAAACAGATATGTAAGAAAGAGAATCGATCCTAAGGCGACATTCACCCGCTCTTATTTCAGGGTTTGTTTGCACGCGTTTAACGTCCCAACAACAGTATTGGAGTCATTTTTGTGACTTTCACGAAAAAGATACAGAGCTAAGTCACAACGATATTGCACCACAGAAAACACACAGTCGCATTATCTTGAAACCGGACCAACCAGTCCTATAAAATCCTTATATGCTGAACCTTGTGTCTTGAGCACGTGTATCTCAAACAATGGGATTGTCTACAAAGTGGTTGCCTGGACATTTGTATTTGACAAATCAATCATTTTAGTAATAAAATCAAAGTTATGATACATTGGATTTCATATTTATGAAATCATTATTCACGAACATCTTTGTCATGTCTAGAACCAAGACAAAATTATAACTAAATTATTGATGAAAAAAACAACAATAAAAACAACAACAAAAAACAACAACAACAAACAACAACAACAACAACAAAACAAACTTCCAACCTCCGTAATTCCTAGAAATGATAATTGGGGTTTTCCCATGGACACATCTATATGACCTATTTTTGTCTCTTTAATTAAAGTAAAAATAAAAAAGAATCATAAGGTATCTAATTTTCACCGGCAACTTTATTTACCGACGGGAATTCGTATACAGAAGAAGTGGACACCACAGTGTATGTCCAAATTAATTTATGAATTTTTAATACCACCTATAATTAATAATTACAAAAGTCATTTCTTGCTTAGTCCTAATCAATATTCCTCTGTCATCTAGCCAAAAGCACCTGTCGGCTTAAGACTGTAAGCCAGAAACAAAGAACATTGATTAAAGGAAAATGCATGTCACCCTCGATTGTCAAACATGGGAAAGGCGCCTTAATCAATTAAAATATTTGTTCTATAATTCTATTTAATGAAATACCGGTATAATAGTTAGCCAGGCATATAATAAAACCTTTCTAAACTTATGCTATTGACAAAATACAGGCATTTTTCTTCTGTTATATGTTATGGAATATGCTTTAAAACTTTGTCATAACTACTGGCAAAATTCAAAATATTTGATACAGTACATGACTGCCGACCCGAGGGTTGTAGGTTCGATTTCCGTTGGTGAGAATATTTCACGTACTTTCCAGGCGAAAAATACTGGTCTAATCCTGGTACGAGTCGAAAAGGATCAGAATTAGTTGTAAAGATCTGTTTTCCCATCGATATAAAAGTTAATAAAAATAGGATACTTATTCATTTATCTGTACCGTATGACCACAATTAATAACATAATGGGCTTTCGACAAACTTTTTCGACCAAAGTTTTGAAAATTATGAAGCCTAATATTTTGCCCGTGACATTCGTTTTAGCTCTTGAGTATCAAGGTATTCAGGACGTTTCAGCGGGTTCCCACTTATTAAAGAAACCCTTAATGGTTAAAAGTATATTTGCCACATATTGAGGATCCAAAACTCATATTTTAGTGTTAATGCAAATTTGGCTAACATTTCAGTAAAAAAACTCGGGTTAAGCTTTAAAAAACAAAACAAAAACAACTAACTTGGGGAGGTAAATATATTTTTTTTACATTTAAAGAAAGTCTTTTTATCAGAGGATTGAATCTGAAAAAATAAAGGAAATCTGTCCATTGATTTTTTTTCAACAAGAAAAATATATAAAATTTCATAGCTTTAGGGTTGTTTTTGTATATATTTTTGTCCAAATACAATGACTATTTTTCCTCGTAGTGTATTTTCCATAAATGTTTGACAGTATGTTCACCTATAACTTATAAAAACACATTATAAATATTTACAAATTATGATAAAATATTGTGAAATTATCATTTTTGATATGTTATTAAAGTATTTTTTCCAATATTTGAATGTTTTGATTTCTTTTTCAACAAATTTTAGCAAACAGTGATGTATTACTATGAGCTAAATCTATAAAACGAACATAGTGACCCCCTATTTTTAATTCAAATATTTTTTAGTTAAAGTCTAAAGTACTTGTGTGCAAAATTTTAGAAAAATCTGTATGGTTAGAAACAACAACAACAACAACAACAACAACAACAACAACAACAACAACAACAACAACAACAACAACAACAACATTTCAGGTCAAATGACGGCCTTCAGTGAATCTGGGTCAAAAATGGGGGATATCGAACCCATTGTGGGCATTATACTTTAATGGTTTCCCATTGTCTATCCTGACTTAGTATGACAGAGTTATAATCTGACTGTCTTTTAACGAAAACTTTTCCAGTTAGTGAATCGTGTAGGAAATATGTTCTGTGTGTGTGTGTGTGTGTGTGTGTGTGTGTGTATGATGTTTATCTAAAAGCCATTTGAACTTTTACATCCCGACAAACAACTTGTTACATAAACATAGAGATAAAACAAGAAATTCAAAAATTTATCACACTTGTCAGATCTCTAACGAGGAAATTAATATGAAGATTCCTTTATCTTCCGTCTGTGTCACGTGTCTGATAGTGAATAGCCCACGTGATGCACAATTCCCTGTGAACTTCACACGTTTGAATAAATGTGTTTAGTTAGAAACTCCTTTTCGTTCAAATAAAAATGTGACTGACACAAAAATATATGTACATGTATATAATGCATGGCTCATTATCAGACATAGTATACTTGGCCATCGATTACTTACTCGATTTCATTTTTAACTTAGCCTTGATCAAACTTTGACACAATATAAATGACATGTTACAATTTGATTAAAGGTGATATCGAAACGGTAGTTGAAAAATTTAAAGTCTTATTGAATTCCATATTTCTGGTTTAAATAAGTCACACACTATATACGGTTCAGTCTGATAACCATGCACAAGATTATCTTTTAAAACAATCAATTTTATCGACGACGCCATTTTTGGTGATGCCTGTAAAATATCCTTTATATGATAATGTGAACAGCAGACGGTGTATCATGAAAATATTTCTGTTGGAAAAATGAAAAATGTTTTTAAAATAGTGGAAAAGAAGTAAAAATATGTCTTTTTTGTTTGTTTATTTTTATTTACTTAGTCGTCGAATCTCAATTTATCACTTGTCTTCCTCGTGTGACATGTCTGTTTATTTGACCCTGTCGGCCTTCAAAAAACTGTTTATTTGACCCTGTCGGCCTCCAAAAATAATATCTTTAAGGGTTGAAGGTTCCTGGGGTCTGCAAATGCAGCTTCACAGAGCGGACGGACCCTCATTAAACCCTATCCAATCAGTCGTAGCTTAACGAATAAATAGTCGTGAGGGGATGGGGGCGGGAGTGGTGTTGCGGTCAATTGTATCAAGCATCCAGACGCCAAACTGGAAACAGACTTGGTCTAAACAGATCTATTCCCATCATCCAATATACCATACAAACAAGCAACCGGCCCATTACAATACACTCATTAATACATGACAATACTGCAGTGAATCCTCTTGATCCATGCCGGAACCTCTCATTGACATTCCAAACTGTACACAGGGGGATTTTAAGGACATTAGACACTTTTCCGGCTCGCTGAGGACTTTTGAGAGTTATGAGATTTTCATCTTATTTATCTTCCATGATATTGCTGAAAGTATTCATGTGAAAAGTAAAAGTGGTACTCAGATGATGTCTGTAATTCAAAGTAATGCGGACAAAAATAAAACCTGATATGTACATGTACTGCTTTATTTTGAAGTCGGCAGAAAATTCGTAAAAAGTCTATTTACAGTGTGGCCATACCACGTCAGGCGCGTAGCTGCCTTTACGTCAAAAAGCCGGGGCTTGCACGTTATTTTCTCGAATTTACTTTTCTTTAAATCAATAATTGACTTTGTTTAAGGTAACAGGAGTATTTTGTGGAAAACTCAAATAAATCACACGCTAACAAACAATTGCGTTTCTGTATTTTCATAAAGGTTCAGGATTCACAAAGGCATCAAACGTTACCATTTGCATTCTAGGATATCAAAATTTTCCGCGGGGGGAAGGGGTTTCGCTATGCGAGCTTGCACATCGTTTTCTGTCCAGATACGTGTCTGCACGTTGTAAATGACGTCAAAGCATATTTTGCATAAATGTATAGAGAAAAACTGCTGTAAGTATTTTATTTCTTTAATCAGTCTAATTATATCTAGCGCATGCAAAGCATACACATAATAGGTCCCAAATGATTTCTTTGTCAGATGTACAGTTTTTCCTAGCATTCGGGAAAACCTCCCGAGTTCGTGAAATTTTGTTTGCTAACACGTAAAGCCCATCGCTAGCAATGTTTTCCCGATTGCTAGGAAACACGACAAGAGAATCGTTAGGGTCTTTGTGTAGGGCACAATGCGCTAGCTTATATCCCATTAAAAGTGGTGAATAAACAAAATACATATGTACTTATAGCAGTTTTTTTTTAATCGAGGCAAGTTATGCAGCTTGTGGTAGCTTAAAATGGCGTCATATACCACGTGGTATGACCACACTGATTTAGTTATAAATGAAATACATTAAATTTTATTCCAATCTACATGGTCCAGATAGACTGACCATTACTGTAGTAGGTCCGTCTAAGAAATTCCAGCAACTCAAAACAGTGAGTTATATTCGCAACGATCAGATAAGGATCTCAAAAATGTACCCTGGAAATTGATAAACCTATTTCAATCTAAAAAAAACCCCCCACATATTTATATATTTTTCACATGGAGACGTGTGTGTGTGTGTTTATGTGTGTGTGTAAGAGAGAGAGAGAGTTTTCAAGCCGGATAACATTTTCTTGACATTTATATAATCATACTCATATTTTAAAAAATAATTCGGCCTCTGTAAAGGTTTGTGGGAATGTTTAACGTTCGGTGAAGTGGTGACGGTTGAATCTTGCGAGCACAAAAAAAGTAATTGAACGGAAGGAAAAAAAAAAAAAACAAAAAAAAAAACACCAAAAAAAACCATACTAGTATGGGGACAGGGATTGGTTTTCAGAGACCCATCCTAAAATTTGAGGACGCCCGTCGAAAAAAGATAACTTTATTTGACTGACATATTCTTGTATTTTTGTTTGAGTTTTATACAAATAGACTGGTTGTTAATATGTCTTATAAGCATTGCATACAAGATGTACCGAAATTGCACAAAAATGCATCAAATAAAGTATTGCAAGGAAAACTGTTATACACAGTGGGCCCACAAACAAAGCCGGCGGACTTGTAGATATTTTGAAAGCATAACTTGCAAATGTGTATTCCCAATTTTTCTTTTGCGCAGCTTTCAAAAACCCTGAACGTCAGACAAACTGTTAACAGTCTTTGTCTTCTACCATTTGAAGAAAAACCGTGCGAGGAAGAAAATGCTCTGCACATTCAAAACTTAAAATCGGACACGACTTATATTAATATTTTTAAAAAGAAAACAATTGGGGGCAATAACCAAGTAAATGGGGTCTGGACAAACCTCCCTCCCCTCGTATATTTTTTCCAATACGGACAAAAAGTCGTATTATAAATGCTAATAAAATAGACTATAATGATTCATTGAGAACGCAATACAGTCATATATTTTACCAATTTAATTTTATTTAACGTTTAGTTTTTTACAAACATACAGTTAAATTATCGTGTACTCAATCGTCACTAAATCAAAACAAGCTATCGCTATGTATTAACTTAACAAACACTGATGGTAACTGTATACATTTATGTATTATTCAATTACAACGAGCCATTATTACTTCGTTCTGGAAAATTTCATTTCAGGAACATTACGCCAACATTACCAGTGCATATCAATTCTGAATAAAAGGCACATCTTGATCAAAGAAACAAAGAGAAAGCGAAGGGCATACTTTGTGTGAAACATTAATGTAGGATAGAAATTTGATAGAACAATCTATATCTTAATTAGAACAAGTATTCAACAATACGTAATACCTTGAATACCTAGACCAACGTTATTCTTAGTCCAGCTGATCACCGCTTGTGTTACCCGAAGGCTGGTTTAGCTAAATAATGATAGCAGATGGATTCTTTAGACTGTTTAAAACTTCTGGCTCCGTGATATGAACGTTGTTACTGAAGAGTATTTCGTTAATCACACACACAAACTTTCTATCAGATCGGTAAACATACACAAGTACGAATATATATATAAAGACGTGTTGAGATCTCTTTCTCCACCTCTCTCTTTTTTTTTTCTTTTTTTTTTTGCAATATAAACTGAGGAACATACAAATGCTATTTGATATATCAACATATAACACAAATTATCACAGCGTCAAAATTGATAAATGGTCTAAGTATCAACATTATAGCAATACTTTTGAGAAAAAAATCCCCCCAAAACAAAACAAAAAACAAAATAATAATAAAAAAAACAACAAAGCAAATCTTCCTCAATCACACACCCTTGTATTATAACCATATGTACACAAGCGTATGTAAAAGTATAGGGAATATACAATATTTAAATTTGATAATATCTTTAACTGACATCGAACACGTCCATGTCCGGTATTCATAGCTTGGTCCGCGTATAATAAATTGCTTCGCTGTTTGAAGTTGGAGTTTGGATCACTTAGAACATAACGGTTCTTTCATGTACAAAGTCCATTTTCTATCACAGTCATGCAATCATATATATACCAAACTTTTATTTGCATATTATTGTCACTTGGATATGGATTAAGCTGTTATATGTTCACACTGTATGAACATATATATGCGAGTGTTTTACATTCATTAGGAAACTGTGCTATTGGCCACATTAAAATAGAGGCCACCGTCAAACTTGATTTATTCAAACATTATAAACATTATAATCCGAGGGGTGAGTTCGAAATTAGGCTAAGTGCTTATATGTATATATGCACTTAGCCTTGTGTCTCTCACTCCTTGATATCATGTAGGTCTTTGTTTCAAATAAAGCTTTAAACAATTGACATATGCTCAGTAATTACAATATTAAGGCACGGTTTCTGACTATGTATGTGTCATATCGTAGCACATTTCAGGCTCTTTTCTTTATATTTGCTATTTCCTAGCAGTATTTGTGATATTTTTTTTGTATTCAAATATCATCAAATATGTCTTCAAAATCTTTGTCTATTTCATCTTCAATGGCACTGAGTGATTTCACATTGGTAAAATAGGGCATCTGTAGCACTTTAGAAACAGGAAGTCTATGCTCATCTTTGAAACAAAGGAGTCCCCTTACCATGTCTAAGTATTCTCGTTCAAAGTAAATCAAATTTTCTTCCTTTTGTCGAAGTTCAAAAGATGTACAACTTCTCATTTTCTTGATGTATTTAGCTATTTTGTTTTCATCAACTTCACCAAAAGGAAATCGGCCGGTAAGCAAAATGAACAATACAATCCCGATACTCCATTCGTCAATCGCCCGGATGTCATATGAGTCATCTGCGCTTGCGCAAATTATTTCGGGCGGCAAGTACTCTGGCGTTGTGGCAATATAGGCAAAGCTTTCAAAAGTTGCTTCGTCGATTTTCAGAGCAGAACCAAAATCTATAATTTTAATGTCTTCTTGACTGCTCAACAGGAGGTTCTCAAGTTTGAGATCACAATGAGCAATTCCTTTCGAATGTATTGCCTCCACAGCTGAAAGTATCTGTTTTGCAAACTTCTGGCGAGTGTCAGGAAAAACAGGCCAATGCTTTACGATGTAGTCATGTAGATCCCCATTTGTTATATGCTCCATTGACATGGTAACAACTTTGTTGCAAGAAATGCAATCAAAAACTTTAATAACGTTCGGATGCTCCAACTGGCGGATCATATCAAATTCTTTCAACAGAGTTTCACTGTATTTGCCGTCGGTTACTTTACACACGTTTCCCCCTTCACTGTTTTCGGAACGATAAATCACGGACGTTCCTCCTTTGTTTATCTTCTCTCTGATGACATATGTTCCTATTTCTCTCCCAGTCATTCTCTCTTTTCTCCACTTTCGACCTTTTGGTTTCTGTATCCCATTTGCCTAAATCAAAATACATCGTATGTATAACAAACTCTGATCAGATTTATTACATTAAATTACATTACAGGAAGTGAATTTTCCCTTTAAAACAGTAACATAATGTAAGTTATATCAACGGAATAAGCTTATGATGCTCATGCTAAGAATTCGTCAAATGTGATAAAAAGTTAGGAAAATAAAAAAAAGATTAATTGGCAAACTCTTAACTCTTACTTTTTAATAAAAAATGAACGGTAAAAATATCTATACTTACCAAGAACGCATTTGCTTTCTGACAGTCCATTTTATAATTTACTTTGTATCATGTATGCTTTCTGATTTAAAACATGTTTCTCAGGTCGAGTGTTTTCCTGTGGTTATGCTGGCATCCCTTATTCGGGAAGAGGGCTGCTCAAAAAGTAAATATAGCATGTAGCTTTCTGAAAACTAGATTTACAATATATTTCTTTTATAAATACTTCTGTCAATGAAGTAGAATCAAAACGTATATCAAAAGTGTTAAATGATAATTGTGTTTTCTCTTAAAGAGTGTATTTTTCAATTGTAAACTATTTGCACGTGTATTTATATTTTGATCAACCCTTCAGAGTAAATATTATGTACGGAAGTTAAGAACGGAAACAATGAAGAGGTCAGGCACGTATAGACTGTTCAACGCACATACACTGGTCTCTAGACACTTACATATAAGGGCATGGGGCATAGTTTAATGTTGTGAAGTGATGTTCACTCAGAGAGAGAGAGAGAGAGAGAGAGAGAGAGATGGTTGAAATTAGTTCACTTATTTTAATTAACAATAAAAACTTTTTTATACGCATTTGCTATTATGATTTCATTATCTATTTGACTGGCTTTCTTTCAAACAAACCAACGAAATAATTATGGCATTTTGAAATTAATTAAACGAATTTTAAATCAATGATATCCTGTAAACTTAACTTCTCATATGAATTAAAATGCAAAACATTGGAAAAAAACAACAACTTCGAAATTGCCATAAAACAGCGGGATATGTACTGCACAGACAAAAGCAAATATCGTTTTAAGGTTGACCTAGTATTCCTCTTGACATGTCTGGGAACAAACAGACAATTATCATAGTTATCTCTGTTTTATTAAAATTATCGGGCCAGTAGTTGATTATCTTAGCGCAAACCACTTCACTGAATAATTTATTGGATTATTTTATAAAAAAACGACGAGCACAATAGGACCTTTTGTAAAGTTTAACAATGTCGATCAACATGTTTACATGGATCCAAGCAGAATTTAACGACTTCCAATCAACTTTATCACGGTTACAGCCTTAATTTCAATTGTAAGTTTTCTATTTCAATTTGCGACACCACATTCCTTTTTCTTCATGGTAATTGGCTGCCGTCTATTTGATGTTGAATATTTTGAAGACGCATTGCGTATCGTTCACACACATCTATAGCCGGGGTTACAGGAAACGCTCTTCAAAAAAGCTGATATATTGCTTGAATATGGTAAATCTAATCCAGATAAACATATTACTCTTTTCATCATGCCTACTCAGCTGTGTAGCAAAAAAACCTGTTGAACCTGATCTAGAAGATGGAACCACAACGCCAGGTATCGCACACACTGTTCCAATGGACGACGATAGTGATGTTGTTGATATTGGGTTGGATCAGCTAAAGGAACTTTATACGACTCTCTTGTCCAACTATGACAAGAGAATGCGACCAATTTTGGACCAAGACGCAAGTATCGTCATCAACAGCACGTTCTTCCTCAACAATATCATCGAGTTCAATACGCAGGAACAGCGATTTGAAATGCTGGGTTATATCCGTATGAAATGGACTGACGAACTGCTGACATGGGACCCATATGACTATACTGGGACTAACACTGTCCGGATCCCCACCAAATACATGTGGATCCCTAACTTGCTCTTCTTGAAGGTAACCCCTTAGTATTTGTTTCCTGTATAAATACAATATATAAATTGTTTACATTTTCCATAAACATGTATTTCCCTTATTGGTTTATGCCATTGACCAATAATTTGAACAGTTTTGAAAAATATGTTCATCATAAAAATAAGATGGTGGTATTTTATAGGTTTACTACCTTTGTATCCAAAACTGGGTTTGGACAGCAAACGGGGCATTGGACATCAAATACTGTATAGTGATGCTTTTTTGCGTTCGGTTTTTCGAAAACAATATTTCAAGGGTCTTAATTTACATTGCCCTTATATATATACCTCCATTTATTATCCTCGTGAATAGGTGAACAGGGGTCGGGGAGCCGCGATTTCGTGATATTGGCTTAAAACATTCACCACTAACACAGCAGGAAACAGCATTGTGAAAATTAACACTCATTGAAGTAAGAGACATATACAATGATAAAAATAATGACAAGAAATAAGCATTGAACAACTTACCCTGAAATTGTACAGTTTGGCAGAGGACCATTTCAACCACGACTTTTCCCTCAATTGACCCCAAAACCACTGGAATTGAAGTTGATCCTATTGTTGACTGTTATCAACATGCTTTGTTATGATTACATGTAAACATTCTTCATGTTTGAAACATTTACCCCTCTAAGTTATAGGGTGTTCTACGCTACTTCTATTGAGTAAAAAAATTACAAAATTTTGTATCTATTTTGACGAATTTAATTGAATGAAAAGAGTAGACTATCACAATAAAAGACTACGGGAACGAAGACTGTAGGTTCAAACCAAATAGGCTCAAGACCTTTCCAGGCACAAAGTATCCAACTCAGGAGCACCCAAAGAAGGGCCAGTATATGTTTTAAGAACTTGTTTCCCAATTGACATTGTAAGAAATAAGATTAAATTAAAAATTAATGACTTTCAAATTATAGGCAATTTTACATTTCGCGGCAACAAAGCCCCACTAGACATAATCTCCATTTTTTAAATACATGTACATCACTTAAAATATAAATTTCATACAATAAACAGTGCAGATCCATTACAGCACGCTCAATGATATTGCCTATGCTAATAAATTCTGAGGATGCTGCCAAGAGCATCATTGTTACGTTCTCCGACATGGAGGAAAACCACGTGGACGAGTCTGCTTTACTTCACTGCAGAACCATGGCCTTAACCTTTAATGTTTTAATGTATCACGTTCAGGTTTTTGACTGTGAAGCGCTGATATTTGCACACATACCTTATTAGCTCAAACATATTTATTTACGTCGATTAGGAAACAAGATATTACAACT
Organism: Solen grandis; assembly: GCA_021229015.1. Classification (NCBI taxonomy): domain Eukaryota; kingdom Metazoa; phylum Mollusca; class Bivalvia; order Adapedonta; family Solenidae; genus Solen; species Solen grandis. Next base: position 33,951 of record JAIFHC010000036.1, on the reverse strand, counting down.
TATATTTATCTCTCTAGAGATGAAGTCCATGAAAAATATTTGCCCACATCAGGCTTCGGCTAGTTTTCGTTCAATGGCACACATTAAAAGCGTCCACCTATACTTCACACTTTAAAGTTTTTACATCTTAAAGAATGTTTACAATTCTACCAATACTTTGAAGGCTTTTGATGGAGATGGAGTCATAGGGGAGATTAAAACGGACTTGGCGAAGGTGTCTAACGAAGGCGTTGTACAGTGGGTCCCAGACGGCATCTACAGGTACGAAATACTTATCTATTCATTAAACTAGTTTTCATTATGTTAGAATGAATCACAATCCTGATGAATCGTGCGATGTTTAAACTATATGCATACAAACTAAACGAATGTCAAATAAAATGAATGTTGCATGTATGTGTATATACAAACGTATTCTATAAAAAGTGACATTGATTATGCTATTAAATATCAAGTGTATAAATGAGTAAACTACAAATAAACAACGAAATACCGACAATTGATACTTTCTGTATCCTCTATTTTCAGCGTTGTGTGTGAAGTGAACATCGCATTCTACCCATACGATGTTCAGGAATGCTCCTTGACCTATTATGTGGCATACGAAACGAACTTAACAGTGACACTGACGCATAATGCTGACGTCAACATCAGTGAATACCTTCAAAACTCAGAGTGGGAGCTACTTAAAGCGTCTCGTGAGGTTAAAATAATAGATGGCAATAACTACGTCGACCTACGTTTCCGAGTAATCCGTCGAGGGGGCTTTGTGATGTTTACGGTCATTGCGCCTTTGTTGATGCTGTCCAGTTTAAATAGCTTTGTTTTCTTGGTGCCTGTGAATTCAGGCGAAAAGGGATCTTTTGCAATTACTATTTTTCTATCATATGGTATCTTTGTAACCATTGTGAATGAGACCCTTCCTCACAATTCTTTGAATATCTCTTACTTCGTCCTTTACATTACCGCCCTGTTGATATCCAGCGCGATCCTCGTTGTTTACTCTATTGTCCAATCCAAGATTGTCCACGTCTTCGGAAATCGCCAGTGTTTCCTGAGACTGAGTAAAATCAGAGAAATCTGCATAACGGAAAATCACGAGATCAGACGACATACCTACCCAGAAGACATTGAGACAGAGACGACAGCCAAAGGTGAACCAGATGATTTCACATGGGAAGCCTTCATGACGAAACTTGACATGGTCCTGTTTGTGACATTTCTGTTACTTATCGTAGTCTGTACGTCTTTGTTTGTTGGGATCATTATTGATCATAAAGACCTTTCTTAGACAGTGTCCTTTTTGATAGAAATGCTAATTTGTATATTTCAGAATATGTTGTATATACAAATGAACATGTATCATAATTTATTCTCAATGACGCAATGTGTATTTGATTTTATGTGTATTGACTTAACAAAAGTGTTTCTGTAAGTTGGGAGCTTGTCTGCAAAATATATTGAACCATGTGAAGCTATTCCAAATCACATTATGCCGATAGTTCTGGAAGTAACATTACAGGTTGCGTGCCAAGCAAGGACGCCTTTAAATTACCATTTTAACGACTGCTGTAAATTTGCATGTTGTGACCGAACATTAACATCACAGTATCTCGCTCTAACCAACCATAGGGACGGGTTGAAATTCTAATGTTAAGATTCAAATGATATATCATCTAATCTTTTAGTTATATGATAATATACTATATACTTTGAATAAAACATCCGCCTTTTGAAGTCAACATACATGTACATTGATAATTCGTTAAATGATGCTAATCTTTTGTCTTTTTTTACGCTTTTCATTTTTCTATCTGAACAAATATTTCAAAATCTCACCAGTTTTTCTAATTCATTAACCCGTGGTGACATACACCCGAGTCCTTGAACTTTGTCAATTTTCCTATTTTTTCCCCTCTGTCTTGCCTCGATTTATGTTGATTTGAAATCAAATTCTTGAAAGAGATTTACAAAACTATATTTTTATATAAAAATTGACAGACCTTTCCAGATATTTACGAATAAGAATGTTTTTCTGCTTAATAACGCCGAAGGATACTAAATACATGCACATGGGCGTTCAGGAAAGGAATGTCTTTGTATGTTTACTTTTGTATAATCTGTAAAATAAAACCATTATCTTTCTTTATATTTTATTTAAGTATTTTTTTAATTGAAAAGTTATAATTTGTTATTACTTGCACATTCATCCGAACTTCTCGACACATTAACTGATGCAAGTTGTTGGACAATCTTCACGCCGTAGTAACCTCCACTTACAGTTGTAGAAAAACACTGCCACCACAAGTAAAAATTAACAGAATTTAGCTAATTTTTCTTTAAAAAAAAAAAAAAAAAAAAAAAAATATATATATATATATATAATAATAATATATATATATATATATATATATTATATATATATATATTTACTGCGAGTGTCATTTCCCTAAGTATGTTTTCTTTTATAAACAAACATCAAATATCGCCTCGTGGTAAAAAAAATAAATAATTTGAAAAAAATATTTTTGTTCTTGTGACAGCAGACAGAGACGCCATTTTGTTAGTTTACCATCATCACGTGAACTTTGTGACAGCAGTGATTTTTTGCTTGCAAGGGAGATCACTGTGTGGAATTTGGTTGTTGGCATGGTGATTTTATGTTAATATTTTCGTTATGTGAACTGTTGCACTTTGTTGGCATATATATTTCATATCAACTATCTTGTCATGATAGCATTTTTAATTTGTAAGCAAATACATTTTAGCTTAATTTTGTCAAGAGAACAATTTCAATTTTTTTGGCATATACATCTTTATATTAACCATTTCGCCATGTTAAGAGTTGTAAATGTTGGCATATACACTTTTATCTTTGAAAACAGGTGTAATTTGTCGGCATAAACACTTTTATCTTTGAAAACAGTTGTACTTTGCTGGCATATACATTTTGCCATGTGAACAATTGCAATATGGTGATATAACATGTATATAGATATGTGTGGGGATAATGTAAATAAACGTGTGATTTATATACCTAAATATTGTTTTCTATCATTTTGAATATCCCCATCAGAATATATAAATTACAGATGTATGTATAGCAATCGTGATATCACTTACAAATTTGTTGAAAATACCAAGTTCAACAGTGCAGCAAATTAGAGAGAGAGGGAGAGAGAGAGAGAGAGAGGGAGAGAGATATTTACGCTGTCAACAATATTGTATGTATTAAACGACAGCTGCGATTAATACACCAGGCGTATAATGTACTTTCCCATCATATTATTTCATAAGACATATACGGCGATGTCATGTTACCATAGCAACAACCAATACAATATTCTGATAACCGACCACACAGTCCTGGAACTACCCTTACATACATGTATTTACATATACATTGGTACAACCGGGCATTACTTTTAATTCCGGAAGTCTAACCCTCGATTTATTGATGAGTGCGGTATAATGACTTACGGAGTACTACAGATCTATATACACCATGAATAGGCTGTCGGGATGCTGGACTATTAACTTCACGCTGCCAGGCTGCTAGGCTGCCAACTCTTTGAATATGAAAATAATGGCAAGTGTTTGTCATTTTCAACAACTTAAAATGGCGCGCTTATTATCACTTTCCTCCTCAATACTTTGGGCTCGAATCCCGGTCGGGTCACTCGGGTGTGAGGAAGCATTCTAGCTGGCTTGCAGAAGGTCAGTGTTTCTACCCTGGTCGGAGCATTCTTTCTCTTTTAGATGACAGAAATACTTCGTGGCAACAGTAAGCTCCGAAAACAACAAAACAAAGATACGGTCTGCAATATTTCTACAACCCAAGACCAAATTATTCCGTGTATATCATATCAATTACACGTGTTGGCGGTTAAACTAGCAGACCAGATTCGGATTTCTTTGCCGCTTAACCTCATATACAGTTATTCTGACACTTTGGCAGAGTAGACCACGACTAGACAGCTCCTTCCAGGAATCTAATCAGGGTCTCCTCTGTTTGCTCATACAATATTGTAGCTCAGGTTCTACACCCTGCAATGCAAAGAAAAATCCTTTGCTTGACATACTTCTTTAGGTTATGTTAATCATTATTCATCAAGTCGTAAATTTGAGCATGAATAGTCATGAAGCAAAGGGTTGCATAACCAGTTACCGTTTTGGACTAATGTGCGTTGATTTTGTGGATAGGTTCAATAACAAAATAACCCGCAAAGTTCATAGAATAGTCCTCACCTTAATGTATCACACGATTTCATGAAATAAATGTACCCACGAACATGTTCTTGATACGGACTCAATAAAATTTAGTATCAACTAAAAAGAATGGTTTTGTAGATCTAGTGTTTGTTTTTCAAAGATAAAATATTTATTATTTCATATTTTATGTCTTTCTTACGGTTACGAATACAGTTTTGAAAATAATTCAATTTGTCCAGAAGAATTCTATGAAAATGAAGAATTGTTTTTGTCGGGTTAAGAACAAATTTATTGAACAAAGACACATTTACGTGTGTAAATTAAAATTGAGCTTAAACATTTTACGTCTATTGGAGTTAAATCGCAGTCTTGGACTATCCAGGTCCTTTCGGAAATGAGCCTTTGTGAGTTTCTGACTTGAATATTGCTCAAACGGGTTTGAATCTCTCCATGTTCGGTCTTATACAGTGGTAGCTTATATTACATGTTAATTTAACAAGCACTTTGGTTACATAAACAGTTACATTAACCTTATATAAACTGTGTTTCGTCACTCTCTTTGTCTGAGAAACAAAAAAATCAATTGACCGCTCTTAAAATATATTAACAAGTTTCATGCTGAAGAACAGTATATTTTAATTCGGCAAACCTCGTTATGATCTCAACTGCCGCTTGCTGGGAGATACCTAAATGTCCAATATTTCACTTCATCCACACCAATACTTATCCGATAAGTCTTTTATAATTATGACCAAAAATGCTATATGAGAAAGATTCACAATTCTTATACATTTCAAAACTCAATAGAAATAAAACGCATTTCAGTTTAGTCCATTCACCCCCACCAATTTAAAATCAAGGTCGAAACTGAAATATTTCCGTTCCTTTTTTTTCCAGAAATATTCCACCCTGTAATTAAAATGCTCATAGCATGCACTCCCTTAAAATGTGCTGAAAAATCAACCTCAAAAGTGTGATTTTTTTCTCAGAAATGTGGACAGCATTACTTGTCTCTTACTAGGACATTACTAGGAGATATCATAATATACTTTTAATTTTACCTCCATTTTAAGAGCAAGGGCGCCGTGGTCCAATGGTAACGTATCCGATTACGGATCCGAAGGTAGTGGGCTCGAACCCCGTTGGAGGCAAGAACTCTTCATGACCTTCCCGGGCGCAAAGTACTGGTCCAACCCAGGAACCGTCGAGAAGGATTAGTATAACTTGTTTCCCGATCGACGTAAAACAAATTAAGAGCATGTACGTATCTTACCCACAATTTCTATGTATCGATTACTAACTAACTAACGAAACAAACAAACAAATAAAAAAAACAACAACAAATAAACAACAACAACAAAAAACAACAACAGAGGAATCAATGCAATAAATATTTACATTCTTAAAAACGAAATTCAATTTCCAGCACTTGAAAGACTTGGTAAGATACTTGCTTAAATATTAATGGAATATGTGTGCATAGGGCGTTTTATTTTCGTAAAATGGAGTTTTGTTGACACCTCAATAGCTTGCCATCCACCTACTGATGTATTGTTAAATTAATTTCACTTGTTGGAATTAAATGTATTGACTTCTATTTATACAATGGACTAAAAAAATTTTAAAATATACCCTGTTTTTTTAAATAAAACAAAGATACGGTTTAAGTCAAATGTTCATCTCTTAAGCTTTTAAACAGAACTATTGTGATAATAATTTTCATATATTCCTAGATTTTATAAAGAACATGGACAAAATTTTACTGTTAATATATTTGGCATGTTTGCCGGACTTAATGAGGGCGATGGAACCGGACGTGCCCGACGACTTTGGTAGCGACAAGGTCGAAATTGGCTACGACGAAATGAAAGGACTATATTCTAGATTGCTTACATACTACAACAAACGCATTCGTCCAATCTACGACCAAGACAATAAAATCACCATCAACAGTACGTTCACAATTAAAAACATAATAGAGTTTAACACACAGAAGCAGAAGTTTGCGGTATTGGGATATATCAAGATCTCTTGGACGGATGAGCTGCTACGCTGGGACCCGGATGACTATACTGGAACCAACAACATCAAACTACCCACAAAATATATGTGGATCCCAGACCTTATGTATCTTAAGGTAATGTACTCATTTATTGAAATATATATCAAAATATTATCTATACCACGTTTTATGTTCATGGCCATATGCCATGTCAAACAACAACAACAACAACAACAACAACAACAACAACAACAACAACAACAACAACAACAACAACAACAACAACAACAACAACAACAACAACAACAACAACAACAACAACAACAACAACAACAACAACAACAACAACAACAACAACAACAACAACAACAACAACAACAACAACAACAACAACAACAACAACAACAACAACAACAACAACAACAACATGGAGCAACTCCTTTATAAGTGTATGAGAGACTTCTTTCAAAGGATTCCAGTTCTCCGAATCACAGTGAGCGGATCTCTCTCTCTCTCTCTCCCTCTCTCTCTCTCTTGAATTGTAATAGAAATGTGCAGGTTTATAATTTTCAAAATTCAATATCTTATTTGCAGCGATCTCGGTAGGCGAATGGTTACAAAAGTTGCCCGTAAAACCGATAGGTCCTCTGTTCGATACCAGGCAGCGACATACCAAATTCTTTAAAACAAATTGTCCAGAGGAAGCCTTGTGCTTATTGTAGACAAAATAAATAAAACAACAACAAAAAAACAAAAAAACAACAACAAAAAAAACAAAAAAAAACAAAAACAAAACAAAACAACAACAACAAAAAAACATACAGCCAAAATAACTTAAATTGGGTCGATGTCGATTGGACGTTAAGACTAATCAAATAAACAAATCGTTTCATTTTACTGTAAATAAATGTATATCCCATATACATTCTGACATATTTTCATAACTGATTTTATTTGCAGGCATTTGACGGAAATGGTGTTGTTGGAGATATAAAAACTGATATTGCGAAAATTCAAGATGATGGGTTTGCGCAGTGGGTTCCAGGTGCAATATACAGGTAGATTTTTGTAAATAGTACTGGTTATTTTTTTTTACATCAGGACACGATTAGTATGCAGATTAATATTTACGTTTTGCAAAAATAAATTTCACTTATTTTGATTTTGACACAAATGAGAATAGCACAAAGCTACCGAACGAATTAACTTTGTGTTGAACTGATAAACTTATGGTCTAGAAACGTATGTTATTTCTCGGTAAGTCAGTTCTGGGTGATTATTCAAATAACTGTTGCGTTACACAATTTTGCATCACAAACGGACACCAGAATAAAAGTTTATTGGGGGCTAAAGAGTCATGTACGCCAACTTATAATAACGCCAACAATAATTATATGGTATCATATACAGTGAAACCCCTTTACAACGGCATTCAATATAACAGCATCCTCTTTATAATAGAAGTAGTCTTGAAACAAAATTGCATAATCCTTCTATGGCTTAATTCTTTACAATGGCATTTTTTAAACAACAAAATTGACTGAAACAAACACTGCCGTTGTAAAGAGAGTTGACTGTATATTTGAAGTGTATACAGACGTGAACAACGTTTGGTTACAAATCACTTTTGTAAGACTTGTTAGGCAAGTATTCACATTCGTTACAAATATCACAATGAAATCAAACACTTATGTAATATTCTATGACGAATTTTGACTTGACTGGACTTGACTATTTGAGTTTACCGTCGCTTCGACAGTATTTCAGTCATATAGCGACATCCAGCTAATTACAGGTGGAGGAAGATCCCAAATGCACAGAGGCATCCGGGTAGAACCACCGACCTACCGCAAGCCTTCCTCACATGAAAATCCGGACGAATTTTGATGTGGTATACAATTGCATATATGAAATCTGTTACATGTGTTATTTGCTACGAATGTGGACTTGACATTGTTTACAAAACTTATTTTACAGCGTGGTTTGTGAAGTAGACATAACATTCTACCCCTATGACGTTCAGACTTGCTCCTTAACGTATTACGTTGCAGACGAAGACAATCTTGCTGTAGATCTGAACCATGATAACGAAATCAATCTGGAAGAGTTCACAGAAAACTCTGAATGGAACCTTCTTACGGCATCACGAGAAGTAAAACCAAAAGACGGGAACAACTACGTCGACTTAAAATTTAAAGTTGAAAGAAGGAGCGGTTTTGTAATGTTTACTGTCATTTCACCCTTGCTAATGCTGTCAAGCTTAAATAGCTTTGTTTTCCTATGTCCAATCGACTCCGGCGAGAAAGGGTCTTTTGCAATCACTATTTTTCTATCATATGGCATCTTTGTAACTATAGTTAATGAGACTCTTCCGCACAATTCCTTGAGCGTTTCCTACTTCGTTCTCTACATCACTGCTCTTCTCGTGAGCAGTGCAATCCTTGTTGTATACTCCATCATCCAGGCCAAGATTATCCACACCATTGGGGCGCACAAGTGTTCTATCCGGTTTAGAAAGCTGAGAGAGATCTGTCGACAGCCAAACCACGAGCCCCCAGTGCATAATGATAATGAAGAGCCAGATGATGACTTCACATGGACCATGTTTTTGGGGAAGCTTGATCTAGTATTATTTGTGATATTCCTGTTCTTGATCATTATCTGTACGTCCATTTTCGTTGGAGTCATCGCCAGTCGCAAAGAGCTTGCTTAACCATATAAAAACCTATTTAGAATTATTAATATATCCAAATTGGTTATCAAAAAGACATTAGCTACGTATAATTTAATAATTTATCGAATCTTGTTAACATAAACTTTTGAATCAATTGTGCCCATTAATAACGGAAATATTTAAGAAACTGAAAATATTCGAGATTGGGTATATGATCGAATATAAAACAGTAAATATAACATACCTATAAGTCATAAAGAAAACTATTATTATCAGATTTATATTTAAAAACCTTTTATGCGCGCAACATTATCGTTTCAATTAATGCAGTATATCTAACTGGCATCAACTAACAAATGGACTATACCTGATTGACACCAAAACATTTTTGCTTAGCACTGCGTTTTAGTAAGAGATCAGATACTCATTGATACGCTATTGCCTTGTATTAGATTCACGTTTGTACGTTACTATATTCTACAAGATAAACATCAAGACGTTATTTACTGTATCTGAATTAAGTATGTTTTTGCACGTGATAAGATTGTAATAAATACGTTATTGTACTGTATATGATTAAAATCAATAAGTATTGCAGTGCATCAGAATGACATCAATTTGTTATTGCACCCTATCAGATTGGCATCTTTATCTTGATGCACTGTATAGCATGGGCATCTACACGTTACTGACATCAATACGTTATTGAACTGTGGCGGATTAACATCAATACATTACTGACATCAGTACGTTATAATACTGTTCCAGAATAGCATCAATGTACCATGACACTGTATCCAAAATTAAAGGCATACCTGCACAATGAAGTGTATGCGACTATAGTATAAAATCTGTTGCATAGAATTTCTTAAACTTTTACACAGTGACAGAGAATACAGCACCAAACATCAAGTTGAAATTAAATGAAGTGTTGCTAGCCTATGATATTGAGTTATATGCCCTTGAAAATGACTGAAAAAGGCAAAAAAACACACACAAAAAACACACAAAAAAACCCCCACTGTCATGGGCAGATAACTCAAAAAGTAGAATGGTGACCCCCATAATCATACAAAGTTTTAGAAAATGATCATGGCTAGTTTTAATTTTCCATCTTTTGGTTATATAAAAAATAACTACATTATGCACATATGCCTTTAATATCAAAACGTTTTTGCATTGTTTCATATTTGCGGCGTAATACTTTCGCGGATTTGAGCAGACCGCGAATCCCGCGAAACAATAAACGCTTCGAACAAAATGTATTTATTGAATAACATGATACGGCAATCCAATACACTAAACGGTTATTTTTCTGGTCAGTGGTCATTGTATATGAGTAAACAGTTTTTAGTTAATAGTTAGAGAAGTTAATAGACTAGCTGTTAATGAAAGGAGTCCACAAAAATAAAGCAATGTTGATTGAAATTATGACAAGAAATGAGGATTCTTTGGATCACTGTTAACTATGGAAACGTTAATGAACAAACAACGGAAATAAGACGCATACACAACATGTAAATTGAATTAAGTCAACTTCTTGTAGCGACATATGTTTGCGTTTTTACTTTCGCGGAAAGGACCCCAACGCGAAACTCGCAGACTTAAAATGCGCGAAATAATTTCCTGGTTTACAGTATTGCTTAGCACTGCGTTATAATACGGGACCAGATACTCATCGATAGGCTATTGCATTGTATTAGAATCACTTCAGTACGTTATTATATTCTACATGATAAACATTTGCCTGTTAAGATTGAAATCAATACGTTTTTGACTATATCAAATAGACAAGATACGTCTATGTATGCGTGTATGATTGTGCAAAAATTCAAAACATTATTGACATCAGTACGTTATAATGTACTTAACGGCATCAATATACCATGACATTGTATCTACTTAACAACAAAACATTTTTTTTTTCAAATTCATCAATACCCATATGCACATAAATATTGACTTCGGTATTATATTTTACTGTACCTTATTGATAACAATACGTTATTGTATTTGTGTCAGATTAACATGGATACGCTATTATTCATATTGACATTGATAAATGTACGTTATTGCACTGTACTAGATTGACATCAGAACGTTATTGCACTGTACTAGATTGACTGTGATTAATGACGTTATTGCACTGTACTAGATTGACATCAGTACGTTATTGCACTGTACTAGATTGACATCAGTACGTTATTGCACTGTACTAGATTGACATCAGTACGTTATTGCATTGTACTAGATTGACATCAGAACGTTATTGCACTGTACTAGATTGACATCAGAACGTTATTGCATTGTACTAGATTGACATCAGAACGTTATTGCATTGTACTAGATTGACATCAGTACGTTATTGCACTGTACTAGATTGACATCAGAACGTTATTGCATTGTACTAGATTGACATCAGAACGTTATTGCACTGTATTAGATTGACATCAGAACGTTATTGCATTGTACTAGATTGACATCAGAACGTTATTGCATTGTACTAGATTGACATCAGAACGTTATTGCACTGTACTAGATTGACATCAGTACGTTATTGCACTGTACTAGATTGACATCAGAACGTTATTGCATTGTACTAGATTGACATCAGAACGTTATTGCACTGTACTAGATTGACATCAGAACGTTATTGCACTGTACTAGATTGACATCAGAACGTTATTGCACTGTACTAGATTGACACTTGTACGTTATTGCACTGTACTAGATTGACATCAGAACGTTATTGCACTGTACTAGATTGACATCAGAACGTTATTGCACTGTACTAGATTGACATCAGAACGTTATTGCACTGTACTAGATTGACATCAGAACGTTATTGCACTGTACTAGATTGACATCAGAACGTTATTGCACTGTACTAGATTGACATCAGAACGTTATTGCACTGTACTAGATTGACATCAGTACGTTATTGCATTGTACTAGATTGACATCAGTACGTTATTGCACTGTACTAGATTGACATCAGAACGTTATTGCATTGTACTAGATTGACATCAGAACGTTATTGCACTGTACTAGATTGACATCAGAACGTTATTGCACTGTACTAGATTGACATCAGAACGTTATTGCACTGTACTAGATTGACATCAGAACGTTATTGCACTGTACTAGATTGACATCAGAACGTTATTGCACTGTACTAGATTGACATCAGAACGTTATTGCACTGTACTAGATTGACATCAGTACGTTATTGCACTGTACTAGATTGACATCAGAACGTTATTGCATTGTACTAGATTGACATCAGAACGTTATTGCATTGTACTAGATTGACATCAGAACGTTATTGCACTGTACTAGATTGACATCAGAACGTTATTGCACTGTACTAGATTGACATCAGAACGTTATTGCACTGTACTAGATTGACATCAGAACGTTATTGCACTGTACTAGATTGACATCAGTACGTTATTGCACTGTACTAGATTGACATCAGAACGTTATTGCACTGTACTAGATTGACATCAGAACGTTATTGCATGGTACTAGATTGGCATCAATGCATTATTGCACTATACCAGACTTATATGAATATGCTCTGTTCTGTATCAAGATGACAGCAATATGTTCTTGTACCAGATTGATACCAAAAACGTTATGCAAGGTACATGTTCCTCATTGACAACAGGTTTACATGGTTTATTGGTTTAATATGAATCAGGTTTTGCGTTTTACATTATCTGTTGTTTTATCATATCTATTTCAACACATTTTGTCTGTACCGATTCTTGATTGGACACCATCTTATATCACATTTAATGTGAGATATTTGTTTCTGAATATTTGTATTAAGTTGTTTTTTTAATTAAAAGAAAGCAATAACATCGTTGAAATTTTTATTTTCATCTCTAATTTGTTTCAGTTTTGATACATATTCTCCTTAGGAAACATGCACATACCCAGTGTATAATTCAGGATTAAAACTCTTAGCTATGTATATACATGTATCTAACGGAAATCCTTACGCCACATTTAGTCTTTATTCATTGCTCTTAAAAACAGCTCTCAGAAATAATAGATATTATACTAGACACATTCTGCATGATTTTATATTGCAAACGATCCATTGTCAGTAAACTAGAATCACTTAAATATAATAACATCCAAAATCGAAAGTCGCAAAATTTGGAACGGAATGTACGTATAGAGGTCACTGCTTTATGCCTTGCGTGCAGTCACATTTTATTGTTTCTCGAACTTCAATATTTCATTCTACATCTTCAGAATACCCAGATAGGTAACAAAAATGTACATATTTATGAAAACGGTGTTGCTGGGAAGCCACTAACTTAATAATTCTGGATAAGGGCACATTATGTTACAACTTTCGGTTTAAAGGATAACGTACTAAATAATCAAATAATGTATTATTTTACTAGCGGGGAAATATAAGAGTACACATGTGGTGGAAATAGCTTGTATAACTTTTGAGATATTGAATTCTTTTTCAAGGCAGCGTTATAAAAGTGCTTAAATGATACTCTAGTAAAACTAAATCTTTATTTTTACATGAATCAAAAAATGTTCATGCAACATATAATAATCAATCTCGATATAGCAAATTATGGCTCGTGTGATCATTATTGTAGAGGAAACTTGGTAAAATCCTACGTGTCAACGGGTGACCACTGTCACCCTGACCGGTAATTGCTGAGAAGCGAAATTCGTTACCACTATTCTATTTAAGCACCATATTATGATATGTTTTGTATGTACAAATACGCCGTATATATAGGAATCGAGAAACCACCTCACGGGGAACCTTACAATCTGAAGTTTACACTGAGATAAATGGAGCCTAATTCAATCTAATCCTTAATTCTTTATGAAAAACGTATATCAGGTACATGTATTAAATTAAAAAAGAGGGCCATGGTGCCCCTATATACTCACCTGAGTACCACAGCTCTAAAGATGGAATGGGATAAGCTTAAGTATTATGAACCATAACTTCCATACAAGGCACCATTATCCGTGGTTTATTATCATCATGTATACATCTGATCAAGAATGTTTATAAATGTGGATACTAGAATGTGAACAAAGTTAAATATATCAAGTTATATATCAATGGGCAACAATTGGAGGTCCAATACCAAGTCAGCCTTGGCAAGGTACTAGTCGATATAGATAATAGAGGGTTTCCCATAGAAGATCTGTGCCAAAACAGTTTTAACATTTTTCACTACTGTAAAATCATTTATTTTCGTTGAAATTAAATTTCGATAATAATTTTTCAATGGTAAAATTATTGTTAAAGTCATCCACGAAATCAACGAAAATTAGTTCCCCACGAAAATTAATGATTCTACAGTATATACATTGTTTTTTTTACGGATCGGAATTATTTTGGTAATTTTGATAGAGGGTTACTCAAGGAACATATGTACTAAAAATTTTTAAAATCTGGCTAATAGTTTTGAAGGAGATAATGTTCAAAGTTTTCATTCTTTTTTCATTCTGTTGCCATGGCAACCAGAGTTCTACATGGATCAAGTTTATTTTAGCAACTTTTGTGAAGGTTCACCCAAGGATCAACCCAGCAAAGATTAATCAAATTCTGTTTAGCGGTTTCAGAGAAGATGTCGTTTAAAACTGTTTCACTACATGTAAATATATTTAAGGCAAATTAGCCCCACCCCTGGCGGCAACGATGTTTACGGATCGGAATAATTTTAGCAATCTTGGTAGAGGGTTACCCAAAAAACATCTGTACTCCATCATTTTGAAATCTGACCAGTAGTTTTGAAGAAGATGATTTTTAAAGTGTTCATATTTTTTTTCTTTCCGTTGCCATGACAACAAGAGTTCTACATGGATAAGTTTATTTTAGCAACTTTTTTTCAGAGGAGATGTCGTTTAAAGCAAATTGCTGACGACGCACGACGACGGACGCAGGATGCACAAAAGACCACCTTGAGCACATTGTGCTCAGGTGAGCTAAAAAAAGATGAATGAAATAAAACATGATAATATACACACAATGTTTGAAAGAAAACAAATGATACATATACTACACCAAAATCACATGCATAATTTGAGATGCATGATCAGGTTTACCAGGCAGTACTTGCATATACAAATTATGCAGAACGACGTGCACCATTTTTTTATTTTGTCTTTTCATATGTTAAGTAATGCTTGACCATGCTATGAAAATATCAGAAGATGAGCTTAACAGGACATTAACCAAAACATGCGTAAGCATGATCTTCAACTCTACGGAAGCGACTGCATACATTTAACACAATGTCTAATGAATTAAGATGTTTGTTGGTGAGATCTTCCAAACTATACAACGCCTTGACAGTACATCAATTTCATATAAATGTTTTGAAGTAAGGGGATGTAAACCAATTCGGTCAACTCCACAATTGGTATGCCTACAGAAAAATCTTCCGAAAAATGTCTAATAACACGGTTCTCTTGATTTTCAGATACGAGCGTAGTCACCATCAAGATTAGTTCAACCAACCTTTATTTACTTCAGTAGGATACAACATATTGAATCGTTGAATTTCACCTAAAAAAAAAAAGGATTATCTCGTTTTCTTTTCCTTCATTTGTTCACTAAATACTGTCCACCTCAGCTTTCGTATCGATTGCCAGTTCAAATTTCTCAATACTGTTTATTGTTGTAAACAAATTTGGTGACTATTTGTGAAACTTCCCTTTGCAATTTTGTTCATGATAAAATAGTAATTTTGACCTCTAGGTCCATTTCATCCTGGTCTTATAATTTCTTTATTACCTTAAAGGTCTGTCAAATCAGATGGGGTTAATAATTTCAGTTGAGATGCATGTTTTTATTAAGTTTTCATCGTTAAGATTAAGATAATTAGAGACTGACATGTTGGAAAGTCAATAACCTGTCGGCCTGGGTTTGCAGTTTATATTTCACTGTAGTTTACATAACATGATATGGCCAATATAAAAGAAAATGTACTAAACTATCATGAACAAGGAATGCGTCAGATTTTTTTTTACAGATTAACAAATTGTTCTCTGTCCTGTTAATTTTGGGACGCTTTTTGTATTGTCGAGGGAATATGTGAAGGCCTTAAGAAACCCATATCGGTAGAAAAAAATCCTCTAGCTCAGTCAGTAGCGAACTATCGGGTTTGAATTACGACCAGAATGTTTATTTTCTAACCTGATTACATATGTACACATTTTAACTTTAAACTTTGTAGACTATTTACATTTTCTGTACATAGCCCCTATTTTTGAAACAATTGAATAGAAATGTCAGTCGCTAATTTTAAACGTATATATATTATTGAATAAAACATGAGTGTGAACCGTAGTTTTCAGGACAAATATATATATATCCATTTCATCTGAGTTAGGAATACTAATCTACCACATTACTCAGTTATATCATACCTAGATGTGTTATTGATTATTAATGGCTTGTTTCATATAAAAAGAGCTCCCTGGAAAATTCACACACATACGGAGAAGTGGAAGAAACGTGTCCAAGTGTGTTTTTAAATTATTATCCAGAAAATTTGCTGTTGAATTCGAAAAGGCAATGCCTGCGCTGAGATGTCTATTTGTTATTTTAGTCTTTAGTCCATCTGCCAGTTCAATGTTTTCGCCTCTAAGTGTCCCCAAGGACAGTAAAGATGACGTCGTAGAGCTTGATTTAGACCGCATGAAAGAACTGTATTCAACACTGCTGCTCGATTATGACAAAAGAATAAGGCCTCTAAATGATCAAGATGGAACCGTGGTCGTTAACAGCACGTTTACTTTGAACAACATCATAGAGTTCGATACCCAGGAGCAGAAGTTTTCTGTCCTTGGCTACATCCGGCTGAAGTGGACGGACGAGCTTCTAACCTGGTCCGCTGCCTCGTATTCCGGTACCAATACCATCAAGATACCGACACGTGATGTGTGGTTACCAAAGCTTATGTTTCTGAAGGTATTTTTTGTATATTTTTTCAGCATTTTCATTCATAAAACATGTACATGTATGTAGCTCACTATACATATAACGACATTCATGTCCAATATTTAGCAAATTGGTTTGTCAATTATGATTTTTGAAAAAAGTTCTACTTATAATAATGGAAATGCCGCATGTAAAAAAAAACGTTTTGCCATGTAAAGGTCTTATTTATTGCATATACAGAGAGAAGCTCATGGGTTTAAAAATGCTCGTGCAGCATTTGCACATCTCTTTCATTAAAGAGAACATTACTAAAAATTTTAAAATAAAGTTAAGTTTTAAAATGTGCCTAACGTCGCACCCCTTTAAACGGCAATTCATGATAGTGAATAAAAATTGTGATTCTTGAAATATTATTTGTTTGACCCTGTTAATTTCAGTCAACATTTACTTATTTAAATGTATGTTTATAATTCTCAGTTATAAATCATTAGATAAAACTTAACAGATTGTCTTCTTCATAAATCCATTTCATAACCTAAACAGGCATATGACGGCAGCGGCCTTATCGGTCAGATAGACGCAGACATTGCAAAGATCTCTGATGCTGGTGTTGTGCAATGGGTTCCAGACGGGATCTTCAGGTAACGTTTTATACTGACTCTTCTAATAACATAAGTTGGATAAGATTATTCTATTTCTCTCCACTGACAACCACTGCCCATTCAGAAGTGTTACACATGACATAAAGTCCGGTAAAGGCATTTTTCTGCTATTTTGACTTTCGAGGTGTCAATCTTATGGTAAATAATTTGGTCTATATATTGTGGTCATAAATACTGTCTCCACGTTTGACCGAGTTTTATTGATCATTTAATACGCTAGAGTGTAAACAAAGTGAACAGTTTAATTAGCCAAACGGAGAGATTATAACTATAGATATTGCCTTTAAATTGATAAAAGATATTTACTAAATGCGGATGAAATGAGCAGAGTAAAATGTATAGCCATTCTGAGGGTGCGATATTTATGGTAGTGATATTGTGGCCGTTAACTTTGATATATCAAAGCCGTTCAGTCTGATGTCTGCCAAACTCGAAAAAAGTTGAAATATCATAGCCGTTGAAATTACAAAAATTGTTTAACAAATGCGGATGCCAAAGTATAAAATGAAATGAATTTGAATATTCAAGAATTAATACTGATATCATGAGCTGATACCAGACATGATCGAAATAATAACATGTGCATAAAATACTGTGAAGATTTGAATGATTGCTCATGAAATGAATGTACTAGACTGTTAACGAGATCACTCTGCTCAATACCATATGTTGACACGTTGCTTGGTAATGACAACCATTATTACGTTAATCCAAGTATACTTAATTGCTCTAGTCCACAAAAACCACCTGCGAGTAAATAAAGTCCAATGGCAAAAACATATTATTTGTCACACACACACACACACACACACACACACACACACACACCTCTCTCTCTCTATATATATACCATAAAAATAGACACAAATGTAAAATATTTGATAGTTTCAGTTTTGAAAATGAAATCAGTGTCTCAACAAAGCAAACTCGATTAAGATTCTGGGAGGACCCTTATACTCGTACATAACCTCCAGTTTAAGAAAATCCATAAATAGGCTAGAATAACCTTTAACTGCTTTGGAGCTTGAGTTGAGGGTTCAGTGCCCAGGAGTGTATTTCTTTTTTTCCTTTTATATTTTTGACCAATATTTTTTCATTACTCAGATCGTATTGTTTTATAATTTGTATCGGTATACAAGTGTTTAAGGTTCATGCGGTTGTTTCAATGACTGATTATGAAATTCTTAACACCGTGGTGACAGTTAATATTTTTTTCATAACTACTTATCAATCAAATGCTTCAAATAAGCAAGTCCTGTAAATAGTCCTGCAATTTGTAACAGACATTACGATTATAAACATTTGAAAAAAACAACAACAAAAAAAACAAAAACAACAACAACAACAATTAACAACAAAAACAGAACAGCAACTTAGTTTTAGTTTAAGTATGTAGGAAATGTGAAATAATCCAAATATTTTTCTCTTTTTCAGTCCTGTTTTTGTGTAAAACGGTAATCAAGTTTTAATAAATAATTTACACATTTAAGAAAAAAAAGGAGATTTTTTGGTAATTTTAATTCCTTTTTTTTCGGCGTCAAGCTGGTTGTTGGCATTTAAGACAAGAGAAAATCAAAAGTTATGGGTGGTAAAATTATAAAAACCTTTTGACTGCTTAATGTCTAATATATTGCACTTTCGGATTATTAGACTTACATAGTTTAATGAGAGTCCTTGAACCTTAAATGTTTACTTCGGCATTTTAGCATATTGTTCGGCAGACACTGTCAATATATTAACCAGCTATAAAGCAATAAAATATTATTTACTATATATAATATTTTAACAATAAAAGACGGCATGATATTTAAAATCAACAACAATTCATGTGTATAGGCCATTTTGGTAATATCAATACATATGTTCATGGGTATAAGTTGTTTCGACACTTCGGAAATAACATGCAGTATAAGTTATAACCAATGATTCTTAATTCATGTTTATATATTTCAGTTTTGTGTGTGAAGTTGACATCGAGTTTTATCCATTTGACGTCCAGACTTGTTCATTTACCTATTATGCAGCAGATGAAGAAACAACATCAGTTGAGCTCATACACGACGCCAATTTGATCTCACTGAATTCACTGAAAACAGCGAATGGGAGCTTCTGAAAAGCTCACGGGAAAAGATAACAAAAGACGGAAATAACTACATTGAACTAAGTTTTGACATCAAGAGAAGGGGAGGGTTTGTTATGTTTACCGTAGTAGCTCCGTTGCTCATGCTGTCGAGTTTGAATGCTTTTGTCTTTATTGTACCCATCGATTCTGGAGAGAAGGGTTCCTTCTCTATCACAGTTTTCCTTGCCTACGGCATATTCGTGACAATTGTTAACGACACACTACCCCATAATTCTCTCAGTGTTTCGTACTTTGTGTTGTATATAACCTCCTTGTTAGTGATGAGCTCACTTCTAGTAGTCTACACTATAATCCAGTCGAAAATGTATCACAGTATTGGTCAGAAAAAGTGCCCTTTCAATGTCATGAAAAAAATCAAATGCTGTAATCCGAACAGTGATGGGTCGCCTGCAGAAACTGTGACTGGTGAAGATGAATTCGAAAAGCCAAACGATGTATTTACATGGGGAATGTTTCTCGAAAAAATTGACTTGATTTTGTGTGTAATGTTTCTTGTCTTTATCATCGGTTTTACGTCGACATTTGTTGCTGTTATTGTTAATCGATTTAAAATTATGTAAAGTATGCCTGACGTCCAGCTGTGAAAATAACGCGAGTACGAACATTTCTCTTACTACTTTATTTATGATTTAATTCTCAATTAAATACAGAAGAAACTAGAACCATCACTGAAGTTTATTTATACCCTCGCATACGGCTTTGGCATAGAAGAAGGGTTATAATTCTTCCGCATTTTTCTGACGGTTTGTAACGAGCGTGACCCTTATATAAGTCATACTTCACAATGTGAAGTGGAGGTTTAACAGTAAACAACATGGGTTAGAATTATATATTTAATAACAAGATTATTGAATGTTCAAATCAGTTAAATTTTAATTATGAATACATAATATATTTATCTCTCATATCTTTAACCCTTTCCCTTATAGAGGACACCATGAAAAGACCCATGCGAACAACATAAAACCCGATCAGCCTGCTCCTCAGTGGTCTGGAAATGAGGATTTTGTAATTAAATTTGGTAAGGTTAAACCGTGGTTTTCTGTAGATCAGGCTTTATGTGGTACCTATTGAGTGCGTCAAAATGAGTCTATATGAGGGAAAGGGTTAATGCACACTCTCCATTTATCATTCTGCAATATCAATTGTGCTAATATTGTGTGTACATATATTTACATTGATCATGTATTGCATTGGTTCTATTGAATGTAAATTCAAATAAAAGAAATGTATGTTATATTTTGTATTGGTACATACTATTCTAAATACCTTTTGATCACTAAATGAAAACTATGATAAAATGCAAGACATGTATAAAATATCCCATTAGATAGTATGCTCATGTACTAGGTTTTTGTCCTATGTTTCCATCTATAGGAATATTTCAAACTTGCTGGGCTAAAATGGTTAGCAATATTCTTTTAATACTAGTATAAAACATGTAAATTCACTATCTTTATGAAATAAAAAATATGACTGCAGTTAGTTGCTCTTCTTTCTTACGTATTAATTTTGAAAGCATTAATTGCAATATTTTATGTGTGCTTTTGTGTATGTGGCGTTGCTTAGGATAAGTACAAAAATTTTTTCTCACGTGAGAGAAGCATTAAATGAGAAACCTCTTCTGGGGTTTTAAGTAAATAATATGTTATACTCATTAAAATACGTTGTTTACTGAAAAACACAGGCGCAAAAATACTCCTAAATGGAATAACTCCAAATACACATATTGGTTATGCGAATGAATATTATAAGTACAAAAAGGTAGAAATAAATATATTTTCACATACTTTCAATACGAATTAAGCGAGTGTTACGGTACATATAGCTATATGTGCCAAGTTTCACATGTAAAAAACAATGTGACTTAATTCATTTTGCATTAGCAGTATGTATAAATTGTGTAACTGAACAACCCTGTTAGGAGAATAATAGAGAAGAGGAAGACTGTCCTGCTTAGCAGACAAATACTTATTTTTATCTAAATAAATATCTCCCTCGTATGTCTATTGACATTAAAAGTAATGACTGCCTTCATCACATTGATAAATGAAAAAAATATTGATAAAGTACATTCATTAAAAATGAGGTATTCGTTTCGGAAAAAAACAGACTTGAGTTAACCAGTTGTCGTTATAGCTATCGACCTATAGAGATGATGTTAAGTTAAGCAGTGTTGTGGACAACGTATACTGTGCAATGTATGGTCGTTTTAGTTCAGATTCAGTTTATCGTGTGTCCTACAACGGCTTTAATAGCATTAAGGGTGCCACAGGAGAGCACAGATGACGTCGTAGAGCTTGAGTTAGGCCGCATGAAAGAACTGTATTCAACACTGCTGCTCGATTATGACAAAAGAATAAGACCTCTAAATGATCAAGATGGAACCGTTGTCGTTAACAGCACGTTTACTTTGAACAACATCATAGAGTTAGATACCCAGGAGCAGAAGTTTTCTGTCCTTGGCTACATCCGGCTGAAGTGGACGGACGAGCTTCTAACCTGGTCCGCTGCCTCGTATTCCGGTACCAATACCATCAAGATACCGACGCGTGATGTGTGGTTACCGAAGCTTATGTATTTTTTGTATATTTTGTAGTTGTCCTCATACACCATTCGCATTAAACGCCCAGTTGTATCAAGATGCCATAAAACGACTATTAGATGTCCTTACACCATTCGCATTAAACGCCCAGTTGTATCAAGATGCCATAAAACGACTATTAGATGTCCTCATACAATATTCTAGTCACGATGGAACGAAATGACGGTGTACTGCGAAGTAATTCGCAGGTCCCTGACAAAATTTGTTCTTTATTCAATGTAAAAAAAAGATGCGATGGAACGAAGATGCGCTGGAACGAAAATTTTCTTACGTCGGACTCCGGATTGCCAACTAACAGCTGATTAATTACGAAATGTCGGTCAGTTTCCACACCTGTGACATCCGTCGCTTGTGCGTGTCGGTCATTATTGTTTGTAATTAGCCAATCAATATGCCATCCGTGAAACTAAATGTTACAAACTGACACGAAGCTTACAAGCAAGTTTGTTCATTTGTTTGTAGCAAGGGATTTTTTTGAGTGATTAAATGTCAAAACTTAATCAACAGTTTAAGTATAGGTCGCTAGCTCTGTTATGTCATTTCATTAAAGTACACGATACTACGAACATGTTAAAAGACGACAACAAAATCTTGTAATCTGATTAAGTGTTCTGCGTAATTCAGTGAAGGACCCAGGTTATCTGGGGGTATAACTGAATCACCGATTGTATCTACAATGCAGATAAGACGGGCATCTTCTACAAAATGTTGCCTGATAAAAAGCTTGAGTTTCGATTGTAATGGGGGCAAATGGTCTGTTCTAACATGCCATGCCATTGTACGTCAAAGGCTAAAGTGCTAAGCTAGGGTGCTTCAAGGGTGATCAGTCGAGTTTTTGCTTATGTTCATTTGTCCTTACTACATGACATATTGAAAAAATAAACATCAAAGAAACAAAGTTTTTTTTTCTTTATTGTTTTACCAGCATAGTGTTTTTTAAAAACTCCATTAAATTGCAGAACAACATATAAATGTAAATACAGGTACACATACGGACAAAATTACATTGACAAACTACGACAGTAATATTTAACGAAATTTGTACATGTGGTATACATAAACGTACATTTATATATGAAAACAATACAGAGACGATTTACTACAATATAATTACGACAATACCATTATTCCGACATTACTGATTAATGGCAAATGTTGCCTATCATACGGCATATACATTCAAGTGTATGTGTGGCCAAGGCGGTTAAGATGCGCTGTAACGAAAGATGCGATAAAACGAAATATTTTCGGGATCCGGTGCCACTTCGTCCTATCGAGACTGGACTGTATAACATTGCTGTTGTACTAAAATTCTTGAAAATAGAACAACTTATAAAAATAAAAAAAAAATCCGCATGCAGAAACATTACTAATCGAATTATTTTGCCATGAAATTATTATATCATGCATTTAGAGAAATACATGGATCTTAAAAATAAACATGTTTCGGCAGTACATGCACGCCTCTTTCATTAAGAAATTCACTAAAATGATTGAAATAGAGTAACCTTTCGATGCGTGCCCAACGCCCTGCCCCTTAAAACAACAAACTGATGATTGTGAATAAAAGTCGATTCTTGATAAAGTATTTAATTTGACCTTGTTAATTTCAGTAACCATATACATTTGACTTCAGTTTCACATTTATATTTGTATAATTTTATCTGTCAATAACTCTCATTAATAAATCATTAGATAATATGTTCAGTCTTTTTTATTGAATCCATTTAATAACCAACACAGGCATATGACGGCAACGGAGTTATCGGTCAGAAAGACACAGACATTGCCAAAATCTCAGATGCTGGTATTGTCCAATGGGTTCCAAAAGGGATCTTCAGGTAACATATTAGGTGACCCATCTATTGATATATGTGGGCCAAGATTGTCCTGTGTCTTTTCCACAATTACCACAGCTCTTTCAGAATTGTTATACATGACATTAAGGCCCGTTAAATTAAAAATTATATTTTTTCCTGATGTTGTGACTATTCATCTAATGGCAAATAATTTGATTTAAACATTGTGGTAATAAATATTGTCTCCACGTTTAACCAAGTTTGATAAAATCCGCTAGAATGTAAATAAAGTAAACGAATTAATTTGACTGGTATTTCAAGTGTCACTGCTCTTGATATAATCGAACGAATAATGAATATTAACAGAGAGATTATAACTGTAGATTTTGGTTATTAATTTCAACACGATTACTTACTAAATGCGTATGTTATGAGCAGATTAAAATACACAGCCATCCTTAAAGTGCGATTTCAGCTCCATACTTAAATACATGTATCTTTGTATCTTACTTTTTGTTTTTCGGTGCCAAATTACAGATGATATTTATCAAACTTTACAATTGCCTATCTAATATCAGCGTTGGATACCCACGGCTGCCTATTACAGCTGTCAGCCGTTGGATGCTTGGAAAGCACTTTATCGTTGTAATGATATTCATATGAGGTACATCGACCAAGCAAAAATGTTTCTTTCACAAATGAGTACTATTCAGTTGGAAATCTAAAATCTGTAAGTCGGTAAATGTTTGTCTAAGTGTCGTAAGGACGCGAGAGTTTCTATTTGTTCAAAAATCCCCACTACCTAGTAAGACGGCGAATAGTGGCGGGGCTTTTCAAATAAGCGATAACGAGCAAATGCTAACAAATAATCCCACGGGTGATGTATGGTGTAACGGAATGATCTCTCGTGGGTTTCCGACGATTGTCTAATATATTGTACTGTCGGAATCTGATAAAGGTTTAGTGTGATTCTAAATATAATGCATTAGAGTTCTGGAGATTTAAATGTCTTCATCTTCATTTAAACATAACACTCGGAATACCAATCCAAAATGTATTCAGTAATATTTTAGCATTTAAAGAAGGCGTGAAATTGTACTTCAAAAAAGGTCATTTTTTTTGGCAAAGAAAGCTTATATATATATATATATATATATATATATATATAAACCAATAATAAAGACAAGAAACATTTCACACAAAATCAAATCAATTCTTTCAAAGAACATTCCCAATGTAAATACAACGTTTGGTTTTGTGATCTTTTGTTTTGCCAGCTTCAATATCTGTGGGCGACCTTTCCTTGTTTGGATTGTAGCATCTGGTTTTGTTCAAAAGTTTTTAAGGGACACGTTTTCTGACAAAACTGTGATACATTTTCGACTGGATGACAGTGTAGACTACTAAAAGTGAGCGCGTCACTAACAATGAGGTTATATACAACACAAAGTACGACACGCTGAGAGAGTAGTGTGTCGTTCACAATGGTCACGAATATGCCGTAGGCAAGGAAAACTGTAATAGAGAAGGAACCCTTCTCTCTAGAATCGACGGGTACAATAAAGACAAAAACATTCAAACTCGACAGCATGAGCAACGGAGCTACTACGGTAAACATTACAAACCCGCCCCTTCTCTTGATGTCAAAACTTAGTTTAATGTAGTTATTTCCGTCTTTTGTTATCTTTTCCCGTGAGCTTTTCAGTAGCTCCCATTCGCTGTTTTCAGTGAATTCAGTGAGGTCAAGATTGGCGTCGTGTATGAGTTCAACTGATGTTGTTTCTCATCTGCTGCATAATAGGTAAATGAACAAGTCTGGACGTCAAATGAATAAAACTCGATGTCAACTTCACACACAAAACTGAAATAAATACTTATGAATTCATTGATTAAATAAGGCATGGTATATATATATATATATATATATATATATATATATATTAGTCTTGTTGCATTTAAAATCCTCGCGTCCTTGATATTGATCAGGCCATATCAAAATGTATAGTTCGTCGAGAAGAGTAAAAAGAAAGGGCATATCACCTGAGAAAACAACAACAAAAAACAAAACAAAAAAAACAACAACAAAAAACAAACGAAATTTTAGATAGAATTATAATAGGAGAGAAGAAAGTTGAAATCGCCAATGACTTTTTCAAAAATTCTTCATATATATATATATATATACACACTGAGTATTAATATAGTTTTCCATGAATATCATAAGGGAAATAGACATTTTTTAAACACAAGGTCATAGCTGTTCACAATTTATCCTCTTTTGTTACCATTTATTTATACATGTACTTAGAGGAATTTATAAAAATAACATAGATTTACTGTGTCTTTTAACATTAATTCCTTATCATTATTTTTTTGTAGTAAGAATCGGGAGTATAACGAAATTTCGCTGTATGCAAACATTTATAACGAAATTTTCGTTATAAGGATAATACAAAATTCGGATAAGACGAAATGATTTGCAAGGTTCCCATGATTTCGTTATAAGTGAGCATTACTGTAATCTGAAAACATGTTGATCAAAGATTATTTTTTTTTGTGCAATAATTGTATTCGGTCATGCACTCCTTTTCCTAATCCTAAGCATCAAAAATGAACAATATGGCGACTAAAGCTATAACTGTGTGTGATTCATACCCCTCTTCGGTTATGGTCCAAATCTTAAATCCATCCTGATTTATAGCCCAAACGTTAAAAACCAAAACATTTCAGGAATAATCTCTCAAAATCTCAAATAATTTTATGCTTTTAGTGCCGATCGCCATGAAATATACTGTAAATGCCTTAAAAGTTTACTACTCCGGAAACCCAAATATGGGACGAAAGGTAATTTCCGTCATTTGATAAAACCTTACATAAGTGTTCGATCATGCCTATTTTGTATCTTGCTATTCTGATATACGTCCGGGCTGTATCTAATAGAATACATTTGTACAGCGGCCGATTTTATTTAAACTTCCAACCTCTTCAAATGTTCTACATAAAACGACAGCGTCGTTTACATCCTTCAGAACTGTAGCTCAAATATCACTATTACATGAATTGTCCGTGCGAAAGCTGTTTTAAACGTACTTAAAATCTGAAATTTGACCGAGTTTTAATTAACATCAATGTTCTTAGTGTCACACAGCGTTGTATAATAGAAACGCTTCTAGGCTAGTGTTTCTGGTGCTAAAACTGCTTTCTTTTTCAAGCATGGCTATATCTTTCGAGCAGTCAAATATTTCCAGATATTGATGCACAAATAGGCACCACGTCAAAATAATAATGATTTGTTTACTTATCAATCTCTTTCTTTAATATCGATATTACTTTGCTGAAAAAATGTTGGTTTCTAAGTTTTCAGAGTCCATTTCCGACATGATGAACAGGAGCGATGAGAAGAAAATTGATGACCTTGGTGCTGAAAGGGGTGATAATGTATATCCTTCATTAATTAAAACAGCACACCATATATTACTGCTATCAAGTCCTTACTATCTCAATAATTGTGCATCAAAAGGAGAGAAAATGAGGACTTTGTATCAATTGCATTATTCCATTAACTTGTTAGATCCTGATATGTTACCACAAGTATTACTCAGTTCTAACCATCTGTAAAGTAGAAAATAGAATTTTAAAAACAACATAAAAAGTGTTGACCCAAGACAGCTCTCTATAATAAGGTATTGAGCTCGAACACACGTGGGAAGTTTAAATCCCCTAGCTTTAATACTTACTTGCATGAAAAACATTAACCTTAAATATTCGAAGTTTCAAGAGAAATGAAATAGCAAGTGAAAACACAGGCTACCGGTGTGGGACCCCTCCCCAAGTCCCCTGCTACACCCACAATGATACGAAGTAACTATTTAAAACACAATTTATAACAAAAATTCACAATTCCAGCAAAACAAAAATAAACTAGAAGTCGTTTGTTTAAGATACAAACGAAGCAGCTTTCCTTATTTCAAAGGCATTGAATATATAAATTAATACAAATAAATGGATTAATGTTGCACGATAATGTAAGATTTAATACATAAATCATCATTATCATAAATATATACTTATGTTCAAAAATAAGCTTTGAATTTTTTTTTTAAATTTTATCTCCGTAAGAAGATATTGAGAAAGTATAAATATGAATTTTATTTGATTACGCAACCGTTTACTATCAGAAAAGAAAAAAAAGGACAATTTTAAGATAATACTATCCTCAAGAATTTTATTCTTACGTTATTCAATCAATTTTAAAAGTTTTGTATTCTTTATTAGATATATATTTCATGGTAAGTATATGATTTAACAAATATTCATTGTAATTTGATCCACATAATTGAAATTATAAAAAAACAACAACTTTGAAATCCATGACTTTCAATCTTTAAATTGATTGAGTTTTACATTTGCAAAAATAGATGGAAACAAAGGCAGAGGTGTAAGCAAAATCATGAAAATAATTTCCAATTTCTATGAAATTGAAATGAATGATTTTTACATTTCAACGACGTCAAAATCAAGTGACTATAGAAAAATATCTATTTTTGCAAGGACATGTTCAGCTAACGTTCTATTAATCCAGAAAAAATATCTTCGAGAATGCGAACAGGTTTGTTTTCACATTTTCAAGTAGGCATTCCATCAAACATAAATATCTGCCATGTTTGATGACGTAATCACTTGAAATTTTCAAGACCTTATGAACGTACTAAGTTTCGACATTTTTAAAAAAATAATTCTTGCTTTAGTATGCATGACGTCTTAACCACGTGACAAAACAAACATTTTTTTGCAGTATGCATCACTTCAATTTT
Organism: Solen grandis; assembly: GCA_021229015.1. NCBI lineage: Eukaryota > Metazoa > Mollusca > Bivalvia > Adapedonta > Solenidae > Solen > Solen grandis. Next base: position 5,098 of record JAIFHC010000036.1, on the reverse strand, counting down.
AACTTTATCAATTCTGAAGAATTAATTAAGATTGATTCAAAATTCATGATAACAAAGCGTGAGAAATCTTTAAAAAGAAATGCTTTTTGTCTTTTTGATGACGTCATAACCACGTGACTTAAGAAGAAATAATTCAGAAATAGAATGTAAACCTCTATGCCGATATGCTGTCCAATTTTCATGCTTCTAACGCATCAGGGGGCTTTGTAACATTTAAATTTAATTTTAGGACCAAAGTTCGAAACTCGGTATTGCCATGAAATCTAATCTTTTCGAATTTAGAAATTTGAATGCCAAGGTGCACATCTACATCCTAAAATACATAATATGTAAAAATATCAAGATAATCGGACCAAAATTGAAGGCCCTAGAGCACGAACAAACTTTTAAAGCTGATGTCAAATCTGACGTCATATGACGTCAATGAAAATTGAAAATGATTGAATGTATAAAAAGATACTAATTTATCGCTGCAGTTACAATTTCACTTAAATTGACTTGAAATGTATGATGCAAGAGCGAGAGAAAACTTTGAAAAAGTAGGATTTTGTCCTTTAAATGACGTCATAACCACGTGACATAAGAGTTAATTTTTCAAAGGAAAGAAAAATGACCTCTGGGCCAATAAGCTGTCCAATTTTCATGATTTTTAACTCATCAGTAGCCTTTGTAACATTAAATAATAGTTTTAGGACCAAAGTTCGAGACTCGGTTTTGCCATAATTCTTAAATTTTTCGAATTTGAAAATTTGAAAGACAAGGTGCACATCTACATCATAACATACATCTTCTGTGAAAATATCAAGATAAAATGACAAAATATAAAGGCCCTGGAGCGCGAAGAAACTTTTGAAGCTGACATCAATCCTCACGTCATATGACGTCATTGAAAATTGAAAATGATTGAATTTAAAAATTTGAACTTTTTTGTCGACGCATATTAATTTTCATGTTGCTCAGACTCTGGCAACATATTGAAATTAACTCTTGGATTTAGTTGGAAAAAAAGGAATAATAATAACTAGATTTCGTTTGTCCCGAACAAACGATAGGGCTTTCTGCTCTTATGAGCTTAGTGTCATATGACCTTGACCTTTGACTTATTACCTCAAAATCATAGGTGTCATATACAGCCTGTGGGCAATGTCTCTATCAAGTTTCACAGACATAGGCTTATTTCTTCTCAAGTAATAAATAAAAACGATTTTATATTAAGTGTCACTTTGATCCTGACCTTTGACCTAATGACCTCAAAATTTAAAATATATATATATTTGCACATCTTAGTCTCCGGCATTCGTACAAATTTTAACTTCATGTATTAACTTGCCTTAAATTTTCATGACGTCATAATCACGTGACCAAACAAATACTCCTGGCAGTATATATCACTTCACTCTTTAGTGTGTTAATCCTGAAAAAATCATAATAATTGACTCTGTAGCTACAGCGCATCAATTTTGTTAAAAGTACACTATTCGTTTTTCTGCCATAATTCAACCGATTTAACCCCGATCTTCAAAACCTAAATATCACATGAATGGTCTTTCAAAACACTACAAAGTTTACTCATAGTGTCTAGGTATCATATTTTTGTTTTTGAGATACCAATGGCCAAATAAAAGACATCGATAACTGATATATGACCTTGACCTTTGCGATTTTCCGGAAACGGATGTCACCATGCACGATGGGACGCTGGGTTGCACATTTATTGAAAGTTACATGACAATCCGTCAAAAAATCAAGCCTGCAGGTCCTAAAATCCGCTTATTTCTAAAGCAAAATTGCTTATTACAGTGACGTCAAATGATGTCACACAACGTCAGTTTTCAAATAATACAAAGAAGACCTCAGGGCACATATGCTAACCAATTTTCACGGTTCTTATTTATCAGGAGCCTTTGTAACACGAAATTATATTTTTATGACCAAAGTTCGAATCTTGATTTTGATATAAAGTCGCGAACTTTTGGAGTTTTGAAAATTCAAGGATATATGCACAGCTATATCCCAACTTACACCTTCTATGAAAATATCAAGTCAATCGGACCAATACTAACGGCTGCAGAGCGCGAACCAAATTTGGAAGCTAAAATTGCTGCATTCAAAAGGGCCAAAGTCACTCTGATTACTGTTAAAATTTTATAAGGCTGGCTTATTGGCAACCTGTTTTAATTTGAACCTCAAAAGGAGGAAAATAATAACTAGATTTCGTTTGCACGGCAAACGATAGGACTTTCTGCAAACCGTTAAAAACTCAAGCAATACCACGTGACCGTGACGTCGTTAAAGGTATTAAAACCAAGACAAATGTATCAACTTTTTTAAATTCATTTAGACCTTCTGACGTCATATGACGTCAAATGACGTTCCTCTTCGCAGAATAGAATGTGGTCTTAGAGACTTATATTCAGTCTAAATATCAGCTTTCTAACTCACTTGGAAGCGATTTTATACGTAATTGAAATTTGACGCCAATGGTTCGAATCTTGGATTCGCCAAAAAACCATTACCTTTTCAAAGCTGGAAAACTGATACAGCGATACACAACTAGAGCGTTACATAAATTCTGTGAAAATATGGTGAAAGTCGGTCTAGAAATAATGGCTGTAGACCGTGTAAAACCTTTTTGTCCTGACGTCAAACCTTATGTTATACGACGCCAAATGAATATGAAATACATTGCATTCAAAAGGACATGATTTGATGTACATGCCATCAAATTTCCATGGTCCTGGGAACTTTACAACATACTTAAATTAACGCGTAGATATCAGAAATTCTTTTTGATATTATGACGTCATATGACGTCAAATGACACAGAATGGAAAGCAAACTAAAAGACTTATAATATGTCCAAATATCAACTTTCTTACCTTTTTTGAAGCGTTTTATACGTATTTGAATTTTGACGTCAATGGTTCGAATCTTGGATTCGTCATAAAACCTTTGGCTTTTCGAATTTGGAAAAAAGAACAACGGTATGGACAACTAGAGCCTAACATACATATTCTGTTAAATTTTTATGAAAATCGGTCCAGAAATAATGGCCGTAGACCGCGTACAAACTTTTGTGGAAAAGTTAAGTTTGACGTCAAAACACTTTATAGGCAAATGAAAATCATGGAAATGCAAAATGTTCTATCTGAAACATATGCTACTGAATGTTCAAGTTGCTTTGGCGCTTGCAACATATAAAAGTTAACACGTAGAAATTAGAAATTATTTTTCACCTAATGACGTCATATGATTTAAATGACGTTCATTTTCACAGAATGTACAGCACTCTTGGAGGCTTATATTCTTTCAACAAATCAGCTCCTTAACTCATCTGGAAGCGATTTTATACGTATTTGAACTTTGACGTTAATGGTTCGAATCTTGGATTCGTCATAAAACCTTTTCCTGTTCGAATTTGGAAAAATGGACACCGGGATGCACACATTCTGTGAAATTTTCATGGAAATCGGTCCAGAAAAAATGGCTGTAGACCGCGAACAAACTTTTGTAGACAACGTAAAGTGTGACGTCATAGGCATATAAAAATCATTGAAATCAAAATTTCAGCATATGATGTATACGTCATTAAATTTTCATGATCTTGTGACTTTTGCAACAGAAAAGAAAAAAAAATAGAATAAGAACCAGATTTCGTTTGTCCCGAACAAACGATAGGGCTTTCTGCTCCTATGGCCTAAGTGTCATTGTTACCTTGACGTTTGACTTTATTACCTCAAAGTCATAGGTCACAATATACAGGCCGTGGGCAACGTCCGTACCAAGTTTCACAGACATAGGCTTATTCCTTCTCAAGTACAGTGGTCAAGCGATTACTCAATGTGGCGATTCATTGCATACCGGAGATGACTCGAGCTACAAGCCCGGTCCCTTTTTTTGGCCCCGTCCCCGGTCCCTAAATAGCATATTCTATATAATTTCTATACAATTCCTCGAAGTCGATAACAAAACCTATCTGTAACTCCTTGACAAGCAAACTCCAGCCCTATGACCACCTATCCCTGTAATTCACACCTTTCACATATCGTCAAACCTCCGAGAGTACATAGGTGAATCGTTATATCAACACGGACATGTCAAACGTATTTTCTCATCTACTGATCATGTAACAAACTGTGACGGGTCTGCATAATTAATCATTTGTCATTTAAGAAGCCTATTTTGTTTGTTTGTTTGTGTGTTTTTTTCTCTGTAATCATTAATTTGGAGAACCACGGAAAAATGCTTAGTTTTATTACAAGAATGTAAAAAAGTACACAACGCCGCAATTACACAAATTAAAACAAAGGGTTTCAATCAAATTATCGGTAATAAAGAACTTATTTCTGACCTTTGCAATGAAAGCTTTAATCGAATTATTTTTTTAATGGTTAAATATATTCTATGTTTGAAAGGTACTATTGAAGTCTAAACGTTACAAAAAAATTAATGAAAAGATAAAAGTTCAGGTATCAACAAATATAAATATATTGAATTTTAACATATTAACGATCCTCGAATATGGCGATTCTTCGAGTTTTTTTTTCAGATCCCGTACGAACTCGAGGAATCGAGTGACCACTGTAATAGATAAAAACGATTTTATATTAAGTGTTACTTTGATCCTGACCTTTGACCAAATTACCTGAAAATTTAAAAAAAAAATCGTGAACTTGCCATGGACAATGTCCCTAACAAGTTTCACAAACTTAGGATTATTCATTCTCAAGGAATTCAGCGGACAAGAATATTATATTAAATGTCACTGTGACCTTGACTTTTGATCGAACCAAAAGGGAAAAAATTAATTGTTATCAAGCTATTTAGTGGACAGATGGAAAATCGCCATATCATAATAAGGGCGTATTACTAAACTTGGTGTTGTAAAAAAGGTCTAAGTGTTAATCCTGAAGAAATCATATTTTTTGCCTCAAAGTTCACGAAACTACAGCGTTTCAATTTCGTTAAAAATACACTTTTCGCCTTTCTGCCATAACTCAACTAATTCAACCCCGATCTTCAAAAACTAAATATCACCTGAAAGGTCTTTCAAATCACTACATATTTTACCCAAGTGTCCAGGTAGAGTTTTTTCGTT
>JAIFHC010000188.1:0-50000 GCA_021229015.1 Solen grandis | reverse complement strand
GGCATTAAAATAATCTTACATCAGGTACTTGAATATAAAGAAAGACATTTCATTGAACAAACTAATTCTGTTTAATTAAATTACAGCACTTTTCTTATTAGAACGGAACATTTTTTAATATGGAGTACAGTTTATTGCATATCGCAATTTATTCCTGTTACTTTCAATTGTACCTGACTAGTATCAGAAGAAAAGTGTCAAACAGGCGTACTTAAGTCGTAATATATTCTTACCTGGGGCATCTTTAACTTCAAAGTTAAAACATAACTCATCGACGTTGATTCTAAAAATAGATTCAATAAAAATACTTTCTAGGTATTTCAACACGACTATTACACCTAGAAATGAAATATTTTACAAGCTATATATAAATAAAGTAAAATATTGGTTACAATAAAGTCTGTAACTGAACATAAATAGAAAGAAAGGTATGCGATATCAATAAAGTCAACGTTTAAAAGGATTGAAGCTTTGTAGCTCTCCTTTAAAATTATAGTCCATATAGGTATAGATTGTGTCAACATAGATGTTATAATGAAATTATAAGACGCAGGTTATAGTTACCCGGTGTCACCCGTTTTGGTCTGTAAACAGACCCTGTGTTCCCCGATAGTCGGCCTTTTGAGTGTGGCCATGAACAGATGTGCATCGGGTTTTGTATTATCTGGGGTAATGATACTGCTGTTGAAATCATGAACAATACCGGGATCAAAAAATCCTAGTATAGGTCTGTAAAGTATGAAAACATATATGAGAAATAGTATTTCATAATTCATCATTATAATCATCATTAAATGTCATTGTCAATATGGAAAACAGCATCATATATACATTTTTACTGATTAACTTTTTTCCTTCTTGTTTTATATATATAAGCAGTACTAAAAGAAGTATTAAAATAGCACAGAGATCTTAAAATCTTACTGTTTATCGCCGAAGTAACTGATAGGAATTGTACATGGGGAATTCTTTTGACATGTAACAGTTGTTGGGATTCCGCTGTTTGTGTCAAAATTTTGAACAGGTGTGTATGCTGTAGTGCCAACGCCTGGTAATGTCTTATCCTTGGGAGAAACTGCAAAAGGTAAATCAAATAACTATAAAAGAGCTATACATTCCCATGAAAGAAATAAATTCGTTTTATAATGCCATTCAAATACAATAATTATCAAATATTGAATCTAGAGTAAGAATTCGAAATTCATATTCAATATCACTCAATCAATATTTGATATAATAAATAAATGTTCTCACTTGTTTCGCATTCTTTTCCTTCAAATCCAACTTGGCACACACATTTCGGTGTATCCTCTAAGCTGTTACACACTCCTCCGTTCTGACAATGTACTTTCTGACACGGGCCGTACTCTGAAATGGAAAAGCTATACACAATCCTTTTCATTTGAAAACCCAAGACACAAGATATGCATTATAGAAAGTAACTTTGTTATACCTTTAGATTATGATAGAATGGTGGACTAAACTGACACACATTGCACATTTAAAAAAACAACAAAAAAAACAACAACAAAAAACGAAGACATTCATTTTGAATTTCCACTTGTCTCCGTGTTTTTCTAATAGGAACGTTTGGTCCTTCCTTATTTATAACCTCTACGAACCAAAAAAGCATAAAACACTTCTGCAGGCACATGTATGGTAATTACAATCACTAGAAATGATACTGTTGTATTGTAATTTTATTGAAGTACATTTATAAAAAAAACTAACCTGCCATACTCAAGTATTTGTCCTTAATTGGATAGTAAAACAGTAACATTTATTATCACATGTAGCAATCTAGCCAGAATTTGGTATTGACGTCTGAAAAGAATATAAATGGAATTCTTTTGAGCCAAAAGAAACCGAGTAATACTCACCAGTGACATTTTTTGTTTCCAGTTTGAAATGTCGTTCTTCTCCTCCAGGTCTACAAGAGAAAATATATTCTTATGGTTTAACATCTATAGTTTTACCGCAATCAGATTATTATGCTGTACAATATTTTAATTTAGCCTATTTCTTTTATCGCTGACTATTTTGTCCACGAAAAACATTCATTAGTTTGATCCACAAATATATATATATATATATATATATATATATATATATATATATAAAGGAAAAAGTATAAATGATATCTTTGTTAAAATGAAACCGATTTAAAACTACGTCGCCACGGTATCAAACCGGAAACAACAGGCGTAATCATCATACAAAATATACATGTAGTACGTCGCGACAGATAAGGAATCTGTTACCTTCCACTCCCGATGTTGAATCTTTCAACAACTCGACAAGGACAAATGTATCTATAAGTAATCGGAAATCACACATGCCTGACTTTCTCGACAAAATTAAAGCATTATCATTTTATAAATCAATTAAAAAAGAAAATATTTAAATAGGCATAATCATACACTACTATTAAATAAACAAATGAAATGTTATTCACCCCGATGTAATACACACGTCAGTAATTCCGTCCACTGTATCTGACCTATATCCTACATCCGTATAACATATACCATGTTCCTGTTTAGACTGGAAGGCATGCAGTCCGAAACTCACGGATCCACACTCAGCTACAGTCGGGCTGCGAAATGATGCAAAATGAGATAAAATAAACTGTTGTATATAATAATGATCTTGGAATACACAACTAAAATATAAATTTTCAAAACTTCATTAATTCAAATATACATCGTATTCATTAAATGATATACAATAATGAACATATGGTTGCAACAATTAACGCATATTGAGTATCGTGTTAAATTATGTTTAGTTTGGTACTACTGACGCTATTTCACACATATGAAGTCTGTGTCGCCTTCAGTGCGAGTATCGTATTACGTGATATGTGACGTTTTACAATATTTTTATCCTGAAAATGAGCCAACCAGTCCTTCATCTACCTTTTTTGTTGCTTGCAAAGCAGGTGCCTCTGGTACGGGATTAATCATAAACATTTAATCAATTTGATTTATTAAGACTTTTTTTATTTATCTAGTTAAAATTTATTAGAGAGAAGCACATTAATCGATACTGATAAAATGTCGAACATTTTTTTCAAAATATACCAATGACCGTTGAGAGGAACTGTCATCATTGTCACGTGACATGCAGTATCTGGACGACACATAAATGTTGACCCTTCAGGAGGAACCATCGTACTGAAGTGGGGTTTGTCCTGGAATGTATTAATTGCAAAATGTTTCTTGGTAGATTTTTATGCCTGTGCTGTTTCATCCCATATCTGAAGGATCTTAAAAATTTAAATGTGACACTAAATGGAAAAAATCATTTAATATACTGGATAGATAAATAAAGGCGTAGAAAAGCATCAATACGCGTAAAAAATAACCCTCAACCCAACCCATTTAACTGTCTCATACGGGGTTTCGAAGATTTCCACAGAGATATTTGAACATAAAACCGCAATGGTAAGTTCTGAGATGTTTTCAGAGGTTCACATTTTATTTTTTTGCTTAGACTTGAATACGCGCGTGCGTATTGTGTGGATGTTACGCCATTGCAAGTACATGAATGTTCGCTGATATTTGTATTCAATATTCGTCTGAAATGTTTCTATACAGAATAAATATTATATAAAGATACATTGTGTAAGAATTATCCATTTTTGTTTGTTAAATAATCGTAGTGCAATTTGTTCTCAAAGAAACTTCTGATACTATACGTATGGGAATAATTACCTGATCTATTTGGGGTAAGCTTTGGCCTGCAATAAAATGAGTAAATTAAATATCATTAACAATCTTGAACTGGTTGTGCAGTTAAAATATGAGGCGTAAAACACAAAACAAAACTTACAGCATATCTTGTATATATATATATACACACGATAAATGGCCTGAGAGTTTAACCTGCCATGAATGATAAACACACAGGCAAATGGATTATATTCAGCCCACAGGCCTACCAGAATTCACGAGCATTTTCAGGACACTCTTATCAGATAATGATTTACGAATATTTTAATTTTATCTTATGATTTTTGATGAGATTTTGAAATATGTCAGTGAGACAAAATTCATTTCTAACTGTTGAAACTGTGAGTGATATAGAATTTTGGTTCTCGGTCTGCACATTAAAATATATAGTAAAGCAGAACGTGAAACAGATAAAGAATTCCATGACGTCACGGTTACGTCAAAGAATTCGACGTGAGTTGTGCAATATCTGACTAGATATTTAGATAACAACATCAGATAAAACATATTCGTGAATATATTGTAATTGTATCACTTCACGACGATAATTATTCTATATTCACCCAGGGCAAACCAATATCCTCTATATATCACTTATTTCAAGGAAGTATTTTCATGAATCTGTTTGCCTGCTCGGTAAAGCTAACAGGTTATATAATATAAGCTTTTTTTCCGTCGAAATGTAAAAATAAGCTTTGTATATATTATTCGTGTGTTTGTACAAAATAATTTTTACTTCTGAATCTAAAAGTGGCAAGACGAATTGCTTTAAAATCTGGATGACATGTTCGAATAGCACTTTTGTTTAGAAATATATATGAAAAATAAATAGGCAAGGATACTCTTACCACAAACACATTGCTGTGAGAATTATCGGTTGTATACCAAAGGATAGTGTTTTGCTAGGAAGGGATTTTTATACATTGTTGTAACTTGAATACGTATATTATTGCTTTTTTAAAATAAATGTCATAAATTAGTATTCTCTATTATTCTGAATATCATTTTAAGGTTATACAACTGAAAATATGTTATTTAAAAAAAAGGAAAAAAAATAACACACATTCAGAATTGCATACCTGATGGTGCTTTGACTTCAATTGTCATACATATCTCATCCACATTCACGCTGGAAATTAAAAATGTATATATGTGTTTGTCCTCTGATCATTGCTATATATATATTGATCATAAAGTTAATTTTTCAATACAACAATTAATTATATATACAGTAATAATTGGTGTTTCCTAGCATAACTGCGCGGTATCGCAGCATAATGATGGACATATTTCATCCTTGAGCACGTACACGGCGCATTTTTGAAATGCACTATTCGTCACTTACTTAATAATGTTTTGAATAATTCAAGTAAACAAGACAAAGATGCAAAATCCAAAGGGCCTGTTACATCTAGCCGATTTGGTTCACCGGAGGTATGTACCGGAACACAACTGTTTTACGATTTTCGGGGATCAGTGCCAGTACGGCAGCGCAACGGTAACACATCGTCACAACATCATATCACAACCTTGGCGCAAAAATAGCATAGTAGGCAACGCCTTTAGTATCGAGACTACAACGGTAATACTCTGATATGGCTTCGTTAACGGTGGCGCCCCGTATTGGATCGGCGCCTTTCTGTACTTTTACCGTACTGCTTTCGTAAGGGTGACAGAAAAGTGGTTTTGAGGCAACGGTAGAACAACAAGAACACCGATACTACATATGTATTGAACTTGACTTTTCAAGTTTCTCGCTGCTGTCTGCTGTGTGCTCCGCTTTAGTCCCGGCGAGTATCATCGGTAGTGTGTGACAAGCCCAACAGTTTATTTACCCTCTTTCTAATCCAGTCGTGGTGGTCTGTAGACAAACTTTGTGTTCACCGGCGGCTGTCGGTGTTATTGTTGTTAGAGATAGATGTGAGTTGGAGTTGCTACTGTTCAGAGTTTTAGTTTCCGTTTTCAGATCGTCTTTCATACTTGGATCGATCATTCCAAGAATAGGTCTACAAATAAATATGATATTCAGTCTAGCTCTATGTCTATTTAAAATGTGTTTAAATTCATATTTAAAGTTATTTTTTCACTCAAGCCTTCCGACTGAAGATAGTCAGTAAAATAAAGGAATATAGTATATGTTACATGTTTTTGACTTTTTTCTTACCGTCTTCATCATCAAATGTCTTTGTATGTCGCAAATGGGAGTCATGCCACATAAAACTGTTTTGAATCCGGCCAAATCAAAGAGATGTTTTATAAACATTATTGACCATAATGGAAATAAAAATGAAAACATTTTATGTTTTACAAGGAATAACTTGATATTTCTTTGACATAATTTTTGATCATGATACTCACGGTGTGATTCTCTATCTATGAATTCACTTTGCGCTTAGTATAGTTCAGTATATCCTTTATGAATTAGTGTTTTTAATTTCAATTATACTATTATGTTGACATTGTAATTAAATCAAATCGAATAATTTTCTATCGAAATGACTTTGTATACTCTAGACAAAGATTTAATCTTCAGTAATCTTTTAAACTTAATGAATGGGGCTCCACTAATATATGGCCTATTGTTTATATTTTAAAATCTTGTTAAATTTCCGTTACAGAAACAAGGCATGTGAGCAATCTTACTCCTTTGAATAGTTTCAAATAATGATGCCTCAGAACCGTTGCATTATTGTGTACAATTTGATTCTGCAAAAAATGAGAATTCATCCATAAAAATGTAGATGATGATAGAAGAATATAATATAGAACGCACTCTTAAACTTATAAGTTTTACATTTAAGATGAAGTACAAGTAAAGTACATCAAATCGTTATAAGAAACAAAATTAATTTTTAGAGCAATGCAGTTTTAAATATAATTATATAATTTACTAATTAGAAAAGAATGGTAAGAATGACTTCTGATGCAAGGAAAGGAAAACTTAGGATAAGAAAATGCAAGTTCTTACGGGCTTGCTCCTATATATTTGACAGGTATCGTACACGGAGAATTCATCTGGCATATAACGTGGGATAGTAGGCTACTGGTCGGATCAAACGTATGTGCAGGAGGTTCGATCATTGCTGTAACCCCCGGTAAAGTCTGGCTCGGTACTGTGGCTGCAAATGTTTCAAATAAATCACTCTGTCGCGTAAGACAAATCATGCATATCTTCGTCCTCAAAAGCATGTTTTGCGTGCAGATTATCTCTGTTCTGTTATGACGAATGGATATCACCTTAAATAATGACAAATGCTCTAACGAAGATATCCAGCCAACTTCTTGTTTATAAATACAAGTACTGTTTCTTTATTCTTGTAATCAGCATTTAAAATTTTGAAGAAAAAAAAATTAATTTAAACATTATGTCTTTAACACAATATGCGACTCACTTAAGATTAGAACGAATTCCAATATCCAGGGAATGTACGTTCAGAACACAGTCAAAATAAAATTAAGTTGTATAACTGACCTTTCCTACAATTCTGGTCCTCGTACCCTGGTTTACACACGCATCCCGGTTTATCCCCCACACTTAGACACACTGCTCCATTGAAACAATGCAGCTTTTGACATGGGCCACACTCTAAACAAATATTTAACCAATCACGTTATTTGAAAGAATGAAAATTTGAGCAAATGTATAATGTAATATACATATAATATAATGTAATAACAATGTAATTACAATATAATGAAAGAAAGTTATTTTGCCATTATTGACCGTTGAAATAAAGTAAAAGGCTTTTGACAAACCTTGAAGAGTGTAGATATGCTTCATCCCATACTGGCAGGAAAGAGGTGCAGTAATTAACAATTGCAATGCGATTAATCCCTGAATTGTACGATCAATATAAGTGTATTTAAAGGTGTTAAGAATATCAACGAATGTGGAGTGAATGAGTATCATATTAACACTATGATAATCATCTAAGAATGATTAAACTCATAAAGATGATCAAAAATGACAAAGAAATATTTGATAAAATAACGATTTACCTGTTATGTTTTGAGTAGTCAATAAATAATGTCTTTCAGCTCCACTGGATCTACAAATATTATTATTAGACAATGACACACAATACACATTTCGTTTTGTTAATATGCTTCTATTTTAAGTATTTAGAAACAGTATAGTCTCACTTAATTATATCAAAAGGAAAACCATTGATTTGTATTCGTCTTTATAGTATATGATAAGTATCTGTATAAAATATGAAATAAAAGCATGTTAACATATTTCTTTGATATGTTAGACTGTTATACGGGGATGGTCACGTGGAACATGGATTGCAATGATTTCACATTAACCAAGATTTGTTTACTACGCAGCATATTGCATTCGCTGAACTTTTCATTTTATTTATTTTTTTGTTCGAAAGCGAATAGAGAAATAGCATGTGTTAAAGGATTTTCGTATTGTACAGAATATACATATATATATATATATAAAACAATAAAATGAAAGAATTCTACCCCGAGAGAAGACAAACATCGTCCGTCTTCTGGTTACTGCCCGATTTAAATCCAATGTCAGTCATACAAACATCACCGGTCAGTTCAGGTTGGAACAGATGAAGCCCCGACGTGCCGGACCCGCATTCCCGCACCGGTTCACTAGGAATATGTGTACGTGATTTGCAACTTAATGGCCACACATGTCAAAGAATACTACAATAATTTATTTTCAGACCAGCATGTCATTTACTTGCAGATTGGCCAGATTTATATTGTTCCTTGTTTGCGGTATTTCAACAATTTAAAGTTGAAAACATATACGAGTTGGAGATGAAGCGTGCTTTTTTACCAATTGATATTCTTAAATAATGTTTCTGCAAGACTATAAATATTGTTATGTTTATAGTAATTTCTTAAGGAATAGAGATGTTTTTGTCAAAATGATTTTTTTATTGAAGTTATGAATGCACAGGTCAATCATGCATACACTTTATCTATTCCAAATAATCAAAATATATCTTATCATAAAGATATTATATTTCTAAGGAAACGGAATTTAATATAATTAAGGAAAAATTCCGGTTGGGTTCATCTTCGACATACTGATTCTATCCCGCAATTCAATTGTGCACCATCTGGGAGTGAAGATTCATGAAACTGGGGGAAGAGGTTCTGAAAAATGAAAAAATACAAAAAATATGTAATCATTTCATGATGTTAAATCTTTTTCAGCACATCATGCACGTAAATGCTTAAAAATTTGCCAGCACACGAATATAAAATAAAATTATATAATAATACAAAAAATATATAATAATTTCATGATGTTAAATCTTTTTCAGCACATCATAAAAAGGCACGTAAATGCTTAAAAATTTGCCAACACACGAATTTGAAGTAAATTTGCCGATTGAAATTTTTAACAAATTTCAATAATAAAAAATAAAAAAAAAAATTAATTAAAATATTTATTTCAATAATCTTTAAAGTCATCAACATTTTATTCAAATCATGTTTTACCTGTATTTGCCGTGACAGAGACATTTACACATACTTCATCCATGTTTATGCTGTAAATAAAAGTCATATATGAAAAACAAATTTTCCAGTCGTTTTGGAACAACAAAGGAAATAATTAAGATACTCTGTGAAAGGTGTGTTTTTTTATTTTCTATGTGGATATCATTCTCATTAAACAAAGCCTTAAAAAAGATGTTCGGAATATTATTTATTAGAGTCTTTGAGAACAACTTTTATTTGCATTGTGAATATTTAATAAGAATAAAAATATAATGTCAATAAATAAATAAAATTCTGTCCATATCATAACACACCCTTGCGTAGTCCCGTCAGTTGTGGTCTGCATGCATATCTTGTATTCTCCTTGACTGGTAGGCATCATCTTGGTAAAACTGATATGGGAATCAGGGTTCGAGGTGTTTGGAGTGATGACTTCTGCTCTCGGAGAAACATTTAATCCAGGGTCGATATATCCAAGCACAGGACTAAAAAGAACGTAGAATTTAGTATCTACTTAATGCAAATTTAATGCAATGATTGGGGTTTTCATTATTTATTAATATTATTCGCAAACATAGACTAAAAAACATATAAGTTGTGTTTCTTTATATATACATTGAACATATAGTAATATTAAGGATATTCAAACTGTTATTTTTATCATTTGATAAAGCTACATTATCTCAATTTGTTATTCTTTATTTTATGAGGTTATAATAAAAGTTTCCAATTTATATAAATAAGATTTTTTTCTATAGAAATTATCATGAGAAACCAGTATTACTGATTTAATTTTAGTATAAGGAATGCATATCATAAAATGTCAAAATGTTATACAGAAAATTATGTTAATTTAGACAATTAATGTAGTGGTAATATCTCAGTCTGTTATTCTATATCACATTAAGTTACATTGTATATTTATAATTTACTATGACTGTAAATCAACTATATCAAGTAATTATCAGAGGAAAACAATATTAGCTTACGGCTTATTTGTCGGTCCGTTGAATGCAAACGGAATGGTACAGGGAGACTTAAGGTTGCAGTCAATATGTGTTGGTATCCCATTTGTGATCTCGAAACTATGGCGGACAGCACCAGCATGAGGATGCGGTTCGACGCCTGGGAGAACCCCATACTGGGAAACAGCTAAATGGCAATAACATGATTTTTAACTCTTAAAAATACCTCCAACCATCCTTTTAATTTTTACATAATTGAACTTAAACAGATAACAATTTTTTCCTTTTGTTTCACATGAACAATGTTAAACGAAATTCGTTAAATCACGCGGGTAATGTCTTTTCAAATCCATACTATCAATTATTCGATAAATGTAAATCACCAGATACTAAGGACGACTGCCACAAATACATAAAAAATATATCTAGATACTTTAAAAATTTGAGTCTTATCCAATTACTGGCGGAATGGATTGAGATTTCACGTACATACCAGTTTCACAAAGGAGACCCCTGTAGCCTCTGCTACAGACACACTGTCCGAAATCGGTATCCGATTTACAAACTCCTCCGTTTTTACAGTGCACAGATTGACATGGCCCATACTCTTCAAATATAATGTACAATTATAATTCGATGAATTATTATTATTAACCATGACAGTAAACCTAATAAATTTTACTTACAATCTCCAATAATTTCCTGTCTATAATATTAATTTTAATATTAATTCCCAGTATTACTAGTGCCATGCTCAACCCTTACAATATTGTCAATAATTAAACTGTTTTGTTTTGGTGACTAGGCCGATGATGTCGACATGCTCATTACAATCATATTCTCATATATCCCAATGTAAATATAAAAAGCAACAGTTGACGTCTTCTGTTAGGATATAGCATACGTAAAAACAGTGCAACTAAAGGAAATTTGTAAGCTTCAATTTCTCGGTATTTTATAATATTTATAAATAATAAAATATTTAAAAAAAAGAACAAAGAATATATATATATATATATATATAGCAATTCCATTATGAATTTTAACAGGCTTTTAATTTAATAGGAGTAACGTTCATATGTACATTTAGTATTTAAAAGATATACGTTTTCATACCGGATGAATTCTTTGATTCCAGAATGAAATGTCTTTCTTCACCTCCAATTCTGTAAATATTAATTTTTTGTCTTCATAAGGATTATTCTGTTATCCTTAATTCTAGAATATAAATCTAACGTCATTAAAATTATCTCTCTGATTAAGGTATGAACATTGAATCAAATGATACCCTATGTAAATTAAAATATACATTTATTCAGTTGGTTTTGGGCAAATTCAAACTTTTTCGAAACCTTTTTTAAAATTTTTGTTTTAAGTGATCAAGTTTGAAGGAACCATTATTTGCATAAATGAATGTAGTTTTAAAAATTACCCAGAAGAAAGGCACATATCTAATGTTGTTGCTGCGGACGGTGATGTGTAACTGACGTCAGTGTAACACAGGTCGTTTGCATCTGGAATTGCGGCAGGCACATAAATGCTAGAGTCACCAGCTCTACAGTCAGTCAAAGGTGGGCTGAAATAAGCTTTTCATCATCATCATCATCATCATTATTTTCATCATCGTCGTCGGAATCCCGTTTTCGTCTCCTGTATATTCATTGACTAAATCGCAGGCACGTATGTTTTCAGTCAGTCAATATCTTAAATAGTATAGTTATATTTTATCCACTCTTTTTATAATTATTTATGTATAGAAACGGGGAAATACGCATGCACCCCATATTGACAAAAACTCAGTTGCATGTCATTCGATTTTAAAATCATATTCTATTTCATTCATTTGGAACTATTTTACGAGTCTTAAACTGAAATAAACACAAAAATTACAATATATATAGTTCCAGTTATACAGCAAATCACTGTTGCCTTTGAGTATACTCGTAACAAATTTTATGTAGCAAATTATCGTATTAGGAATTGGCATAATCAAAGCAATTATTTATCCGGCTTAGACATTGCAAATATGCCTTGAAATACACCACATGAATCAAGTGAAAGATCCTATCATTGAAGCTGATTTATACGATTTATACGTATTCTACATTTTTGTAAAACATGAAATACATTTGTATTATAATTGTTATCTATATAGTTTCATTCTCGTAATGTAGTCATAATTAAACATTCATCTGAAATACAATGTATTCATAGGTCAGACAATCACTTCAATCAAATCTAGTGCATACCGAAACTAACATTATACAAAACTTCTACAGTGTTGATATAGTATTTAAGTCATATTGTGATGACATGATTTTGCCTGTTTCCGTATGAAAGGCAGTAATAAGTAATATTTCAAAAACAGTACAACTCAGTAATATCAGAAATAAGAAGAGGATATTTACTGCCAACTCAAATTATGGTACTTATTTTAAAATTGCCTATAATATTCTATCTAAAATGACAAATTCACACGGATTTACGCAGATATTCCTTTTATTCAAAACCTGTTTAAATAATAATGGATAATTTAAAAGCACAGACAATTTTACTCTACATTAAAAAACAAAGACATCGTGTATTATGCATAAACAAAAATTATATACCATAGTCCATTTTGTTTGGTTGTAATAACTTGAAAATGACAAGTTTCTGACAGAGGGCATGCTATTGTTGAACCGGATGGGAGCGTTGACTGATCAAAATGAGGTTTTGCCTTAAATGAGAAATAATTTAAAATTTATTATGACGAAAATAACAAGGATTCTTGACAAATGGAACAAAATCTCCATATATTACACTTGGAACTGTAAGGCTTTAGGCATATCCGACGCTGGCATTTAAATGACTCACGTATCTGTGTTTTGTTTATCATTATCATTACATGTGTATATTGTCATAAATGAACTAAGATTATTCATATTAGAGAACTAACTAGTCATGATGAAAAGAAAAACATCTTACTTGGTTTACTGCTGACACTTGTGATGGTGTACCTAGAAATTATACATACACACTTAAGGTAGTAAACGTAATGCACACGATCATGTGTCATTTGCGAAGGTTAACTGATTTGATATGACAAAAACGAAAAGTAGTTAGATATCAAATCGTGGGTTATGTTAACGCCAAATATTTAACGTCAGTGAAATGTTGAAATATATGTTACAATTTAAGTGTCTTATTTGAGATTAGTTATATATCGTCGAAACACTTTACAGCTTTACTGAAGACCTTATTTTTTCGATGTTTTTATCTATTTTAAAACACATATAACTTTGCAACAACTTTGTGTTCTTGATAGTAGTAGTCTCTAATTAATATATTAAACATCTAGTCTGTTTAAACATATGTTATATTGATAAATAATGAGTTCGCTAGGGAAATTACTACGGTATTAAATGTTTATTAGGCGAATGTAACTTTGTACGCATGTATCATAAATATGTTATTTAAGTCGTATGTTGTTTTTTCCCTCATATTTACCTGCTCCAGCTACTTCAACGTTGAAACAGATTTCATCAATGTTGAGACTGCATAAGAAAGATAAATCAATGAATGTAATTATTCTAGCAAAAGTTATTTAATTACATAAAAAATAGCAAATATCCATTTCTGTAAAACATTGATATATACATATATATCTTGTGACTAGAACTGATCTGTTCAGTGGGAAATGGCAACATAATTAAAGAAAAAGATATCTAAAATACCTACCTTTCTGTTTCACCATCATCCGTCGTTTGTATGCACATTTTGTGCATCCCCGAACTGTTTGGTGTTATTGTAGAAACCATATAGTGGATATCGGTATTCGGATCTGGCGTCAATACCTTTATGGTCGGATCAACAACCGCCAAACTGGCATTTACGAAACCTAATACCGGCCTGCAATGGTAGTCCGAAGTTACATGCCTTATGATTTATTTACTATTAAATGTTTGAAATATTATTTTGCTATTTTCTAGAGAGAAAAGTTGAAGAATAGTCCAACAGCTCATATCGGGACCCGTAGGGTTGACATATGTTTTTTTACTAAAAAGATGAATATTTTCTTACACTTGAAACAATTTGTTCTTATAAATAAGTTTTTTTATAAATACGTTTTATGTGAATAATTTGCTCAGAATTAAAAACCTATATTAAACAGTTAATTTAAAAGTTTGATTCTGCACAAAATTTTACGGCTAGATTGACAACAAAGGAGATTGATGAATACATAATTAGATATAGTCAATATCTTTAATGAAATATTCGAAGTTTACTTTAGATGAAGTTTAAAACAGAAGGTGTGCCAATATTCTTACAGGAAATATTTATACACACAATTAGTGTAGCGAAGGTGGGAGTGATTCCATATAGACAGGGGTTTCTTGACTAGTTTATCTATACTCAGTCATGTACTAACGGTTTGTTTTCTTGTCCAGTGTATCTGATTGGGATACTGCAAGGTTTATTTTCCTGGCATTTTATGGTGTCTGGAACACCATTGTTACTGTCAAATTTTGGAGTTTCTGGTGACAGTGCCGTCGGATCAGGTAGATTTTCTACACCTTTCAAGAACGGACTTTTCCCTGTACAAACATATACAAAAATATGCAACACATGCAATGTTCTACAATCTATATACATTTTAAATGTGACATAGACAATATTATAACAAATATTTCTTGAGATGTTATCTCATTTTTAATTATGCATTCTGCTCAACTTTCAAATAAATATTGGATCTGTCTGCGTCATTGTCTGAATGCCTTGTTGACAATTGATAATACATACAATACAGTAAGTGCATGGGACAAAAGGTCACTGATACAAAATGGCTGAACAATATTCTGACAACGACGAAAATGTCCAGTAGAGCCAAGATGTGTTTTTCTATGAAATATCGGACAGTTTGAAGAATTTCACACACTTAAATAGTTTCCCCTCTATTATAGTATTTAAAACCATAAAATAAGCATGATGAACTTGAGGCATTCATGCTTCCCATTGTTGAAGTAATAGACAATACAAAAAAACCCACGAGGAGCTGGGCTTTAGCATGATTGCCTTATGTAAAAACGCGTGTCTAATGTCGGTGTAATGCTGTCACAGTCACCCAAGGCGAGAATAGCGAGCAGCCTGTTTATTGCTCTATTAATACTCATGACGTTCCCAGTGTTTCCGAATGCAATCGGATTGTTTCCAACTATGTTAGGTAATATTCGTAAGTATTCGTAAGATAGGAAGTCGGCGGTGTATTAACATTTTTGTTATGTTCATATGACTTTGTTTCAATATTTCGGCTTTTCTGGGAATATAAATGTTGCCTGTTTTATTTTTATACAATGCTTCAACTTACAACTTTAAGTCAAGAATTTGTAGGGGTAAATATTAAACCGAATTAATTTTTTTTTAATGTGATATTCTAAATATTTGCAGTATATTTGCAAATGCATTACGCACTGTAACATACTAGGCACCTTTGTTTACATGCATCTCATCAATTCATCTAATTATTCTAATATCTATTTTGATAGTATATACAATACAGACTATTGATTAAAAATAGTCACTTTTATTGCACTGAAATGCACATATTTGCTTACCGGAGGTTTTGAGGTGTGGAAATTATGATTGTGTTGTTTTTACGCAGCACCGTTCAATTAGACCACGTGCGCCAGAAGTTAAAACTTAACAAAAATCATTTAAATCCCAACACCCTACCTCCTTTAATGTGCAAGAGGGCTGACCGTCCATTCACTGCGCTGCCTTTGTTTTGTTTCTCCTTTTATGTTTGCAGGAAACAGACTACAGTTAAATAGAACTGGTGATTTGGTCATTTCTGGGTGATTTGGTATGACAAGGGGGAAAACGTGCAAGTATGGAACAAGAACTGGACTTTGCCGTCCGCGGGATTTTCCGCCACGCGAACGAGCTGCTGAAAATCCCGCGGACGGCAAAGTCTAAGCATTGTATTACATGATGGTATTGTTAGAGGTGTGCTAGCTTACAACCGATACTTATGCTTTATACTTTTTGGTTTTGACTGTTTGCCAATCATGTTTGCACTGTTTGGTGAATGGGTTAACCAGGATTGTCCTGCCCATATGTTGGTACTTTGGGTTGGTCTGTTGCTGTGTTTTGGTTGACTGTTTGCCAATCATGTTTGTACTGTTTGGTGAACGTGTTAAACCAGGTTGTCCTTCCCATATGTTTGTACTTTGGACGGGGCGGTGGGTGTCGTTTAAGATCTGGGTTTCACTTACCCAATAGTGTTGTTGGGATAGGTGCTCTATGTGGGGAGTTCCACAAGGTTTTATCTTACACGGTTAAATGTTGGGTGTTCCACATGGTCATAAACATGGTTAGTTGCAACCATCACACGTATGTCGTCGTCCCTGGAGTTTCTGCCGGCGTTCATGGCCTATCCGCCAACCATACTAATGGGGGCCTCCGTGGCCGAGAGGGTAAAGTCGCTGACTTAAACACTCACTCAGCCCCTCACCGCGTGGGTTCGAATCCCTGCAGGGCCATTCGGATTTTCATGTGAGGAAGCCTTCTAGCTGGCTTGCGGTAGGTCGGTGGTTATACCCGGATGCCTCCGTGCAGTCGGGGTCTTCCTCCACTGTAATTAGCTGGACGTCGCTACGTGACTGAAATACTGTCGAAGCGACGCTAAACTCAAATAGTCAAGTCAAGCAATTTTACTAATAGTGATCAGCGAGATTGTATTTTGGTTGCTGGTGTTTAAATTTCCATGTAATAATCAATATGTGTTA
The DNA here is from genome assembly GCA_021229015.1 of Solen grandis. Taxonomy (NCBI): domain Eukaryota; kingdom Metazoa; phylum Mollusca; class Bivalvia; order Adapedonta; family Solenidae; genus Solen; species Solen grandis. The sequence continues at coordinate 33,056 of JAIFHC010000188.1, read as the reverse complement.
TGAATATGAATGCCGGTTCAGTATTGCTGTTTAAAATTTAAATAAACTGTTAAATACCTAATTTACTTGTTATTGAATTTCAGCCCTCTTGCAATAAAGGTATACATGTATCGAAAGAATAAACATTTTTGAATTATCAAAACAATATGGGACTAGACAATGGTGGATACACATGGTGGATACACATACATCCATGAATCAGGGTGAATAAAATAATTGATAACTGGTCTCATATGACTCCATTTACGTACCTAAGTGCATTTTTCAAAAGTTCAACTCTACTTATACTCATCTGAATTCGGCATTCGGCATCCTATGATACATTTATGTATCACATAACAGAACTATTCCGATTCAGTTGATATGCATTAAACTTATAAAGTATATTTGTGAAATTGGGACTCCGAGGGAAGTAAATGGCAAGACTATATCCATTCAGCAAATGATTATATGAAGATTTGACTGCTTTTTCAATTATGATGTGACATGCAATTCATACAGTATTCAATATTTACCACACTGCGAATAGCAGAGGCAAGTGTTTCCAGGGACTGGAGTCGGCTTGGTATCACACTGACTGCTTTGCTGACAGACAGACCCTGCACACTGGTGGAAACTGGAAAATATTTTTCATATATATAGATAGATAGATATCAAAATAACCTAACACTTTCAAGTCAAAGAAGAATAGGCCACTACCAGAAACATTAAATTATGAACTATGCTTAAGATAAATGGTTCCCAGAAAACTTGACGAACTAAGGTTCCTCAAAGGAAGAATAACGTAGATATGCTACTACAGACTAAATCTATCTGTTCCAAATTGTACATATAGCTAAGTTAGGTTGCACAGCGTTTGAATCATTTCATTACTACGATTATTCATATGAGAATAAATATACGTCCACAAGGAATAACTTTTTGTGTGCTTCTATGTTTGTTTGAATGGGATAAAGATCATCAGACAATATCGCCCATACGTGTTAAATCTGCGATATGTTGGAAAATTACCTTCTTGTTTGAAGTCTATCACAGCTTTTATAGTATAGCACCTCTCTTCTCCCTTTTTGCTACAACAAAAACAAGTCAATATTAGCAAATATTCAGAACACATTCAGTTTAAAAGAAAAAATGAACTCGGGATTTCGTAGATTTGAATGTGTAATTTCTTTGGCAAAAGAATTTAGTATTATCAATAAGATGAGAAGTTTGTTTATTTCGAAACTTTCAATTCTATCTAATGGGAATGTTATCAGTCCCAACACATTTATCCAAGAATTAAAACGCTCGAATGAACGAAATCGAAAGCACAAATTTCGTTTTGCACCTAAGCTTAAGTACATCCTGGTTTGAAATTAAGTTTTCCGATCGTTTGAGGGGGATGGGGGTAGCTGTTAAACTGATGAAGATTCATTCAGTTAAAATGGAATATGAAATGGATAATAATCTGGATATCAATGTCATGGATTTGAATGCCGCCTGCGATTAAGTTGAAACAAAATTTGCTCAAATAGTTTCAGAAAGAGAATATAATGGGAAAGGGTTTAATTATATCGGATTCGAAGGTTGTGGGTTTTATTTTTATTTTGGGCTAGATTTGTTTAATGCGCAAAGTACTAGTGCATCCCAGTAACAAAAAGCGGAATTAGTATAAGTTGTTGAAACTCCAATTCAATCGATGTTATCAAAATCATATTTATGGTCATTTTCTTATATGTATTGTTCAGTTTCTAAATAAATAAACAAATAAAACCTGTTCTGACGCATAAATAAAATATATATATATATATATTAAACATCATTCATGAACTTATTAAAACAGAAAAAAAAAAATTCCATACCCAGGCAATTCAACTTGAAAGCACACCGCTTCTTCACCAGCTACTTGAGCAACATAAGAAATATCATTGCTGCAGTCAGTGCCAATGACTTGTGTCGGGAATACATGGATGTTATCCAATGGTACGGGTGAGCTATCCGTTATCGTCGGACTGTAATGCACATGTATAAAGTGGTGAGTACTTGATCATGAGAGTATTTGAAATGTTAAACAATCCTTAGGATAAACTTCATCTTTGATCGCTTTAATACAAAACAAATCTGGTATTTCATGCAAAGTCCCTGGTAATAATGTTTTACTCAATATTTTAATAATATTACTTTATACGTATATATTATTGCATAATTGTTGCAAAACAAATGAAAACAATTACCATTCACTGACTTAAACATAAATTATATAGATGCAGAATTGTTAGTTAAATGATGATAACATTTACTAGCAATGGGTATATTACTGAAAAGTTTAAGAATGTATAGGAAACGGGTTATCATTTATAATAATATAAACATGTAACCCATCCATCTCTTTACCAGTTCTGGCCAACTCTTGTCGTAGAACCCTGGGTGTATAATAGTGACATGTGACAGCTTCTACCCACAACGCATATCAAGGTTGAGTCCGCAGTCAATGTCGGCTCCACAAAATATGGTCGATTCTTCAGAAAAGTTAAGCAACATTACAAAACGATCATGATCACCCTTAGAATGATACATTTTTTTTTTCTCTGAGGATACATTTTGATTTTGAAAATAACGAGCTTCAAGTTCTGTTCTTTCTAAAAAAACATACATTTGCTTAGTAGAACCATTTGCACATTTTTTATACTTCTCTTGCAACAATTCGTTTAGTTTCTTATTTATAATTTCAAAAAGTCAATAGTTTCTGCAAAAGTAGTAAGGAATTATAAAGACATACCTTGTTAATTACTACTGGACCTAAAAAGATAGATAAATATACAAATCTATGAAATTAATTGTTCTGATGGTTTTATCTCATTCCATTTAACCAATGTACAAAATAATAGAAATTGTATGATAATCTAACTTTATCAGTATCTTTACGAATTACAACGGTTACATGGTTAATGTAAACAAGAAAATAAAGTGATTTATATATATGACAATGTTTGCTTAGCTAATCTCTTTTAACTTACCTACAAAAAATAAAAAAAAAATTTACCCGTTAGATTTAAGAATATATGGATAATTTATACACACATAAATGATAGATAGGAAGAGAATGAATGAAAAAATATAAATAAGAAGGCATTTACCCGTTTTGTTCTTCAGTGTGCAAGCAAACGGAATGTTTTCCAGGTGTTTTTGGGGTCACCTTCATGACCGATTCGAAACTTCCTGGGTCTTTTTCTGTGGTTGATACATTGCTTAAGTCCAATACAGAGCCTTCATACGTTGCGAAAACGGTAGGTCTGTAATTCATTTTTCCTTTTTTTTACAAGTTTATTTTAATGAAAGAATTATCCGCAAAAGTTTAAATCAAAACATTATGCATATTATTTTATTTGTCACATTGATTCTAAATGTTGTCTGATTCATTTACTTTAAATAAAAGTATATTTACATGTACTTTTTTTCAGTGGGACACCAAAAGATAATTTTGTTTATTTCCTAAATAAAAATAAAAAAGAACCTTTTCAACAATTTTGTGTTTGACTTATTAAAGGAATATCTAAATGTTTCATTTCTGATTCATTAGGTTCTAGGTTTTAAGTCTATAAATATTTAATGAGCAAGCAATATTTGGACGATTTATTAGACTTACACTCTGTTTTGTTGTCCGAGAATCTGAACTGGCAAGGTGCATTCCTTGTTAACTTCACACGTTATTGATATAGGCGTTGCAGTGTCACCGTCAAATGTCTTTAACACAAATAAGTCTATCACCATTATGACGAACAACATAAACGCGTACGACTTTAAAGAGCACTTAAAAAAAACAACGTTTTTAATCAAATAACAATTAATATTGAATTCGTAACAGGAGCTGTATAAGTTCTGAAAATCACTATACACTGTACATCTGAATTAGGTTGTGATGCATATTTATTAGTTAAATATATGTATACATCGCTTTATATGTTGTGCAATAAACGGTAGAATGAAAGATTAACATGTCATGGAAGTTAACCGATTGATATATTTTTCATAGTCTTGCACGTGTAAAATCGTATGGCCACGAAAATATAATCCTTAAAAATTTACCGTTTCTGTCTCTGTATTCTGGACATCGTGATCTGTAAATAGTTATTTGGACCAATATTTAATTACTTAATGTCATTTTTGTAAAGTAAAAAGCGCTTATAAAATATTTCACGTAAGACCATTTTCACAAACGTTCTAAGAAAAAAATGAAATTATTTTGTCCAGTCGTTTCAGATCCGTGTCGGCTAATCATATTTGCCCTATATTGGTGAACATTTCCATAGGATATATAATGCAATGATACTATTACATGCTGTGATATATATGCCACTGCCTTCTTTTTATGCCTAGCCAGCTTAGTTGGTGGGATGGGGGCTATAGATTTTTGGTCTTTACGCTCGTTCGTCTTTCAGTCAGTTCGTTCATCCGTCACGCCCCATGTTTACCTTTGCGTTTAGGTTTAATTTTCTTTGAAGACGACTTCACATCTTCATGAAACTAGTTACACATGTATATCATGATATTAACATTTACTATTTATGGAAACTTATTACTGTGACTTTTCACGGTGATATTTCATAGTTGGATAGATTCGGTAAAACTGGTTGTTCTGCCCCTTTTTTACCTCTGTACTTAATATTTTTTCTATGAAGATAATTCAACAGCATCATGAAATTTGGTATGAATGTACATCAGGATATAAACTCTTGAAATATAAGCAAGTAGTTTCGACCAACATAAGTTGGTGGGGCATCAATGTCGCAGAGACACATTTCTGTGATTTTTGCATGATAAAAATGATACTTGAGTCTTCTAGTATTTAAAGAGACATACGCTGGTTTTGGCAGAGATTCCCCGTATATCCATGCGGACAATGACATATAGGCGTGGCGCCATGGCCGTCACAAAAGCCACCGTTCAGACAGGAAATACCACGGCAGCTTCCTCTGTCTGGATGTAATATATAATTGAATACTGAGATACAATATTCTTATAATTAATCCAGATATACTCGTATTTTAGGTTATTTTCTACGATCGAAACTGAAAAAGTCTATAAACGTAACCAGTCGAAAACGAAAGGAAAGAAACAATTTTTATAAATAAAAAACAAAACGTAATTTATCCTGATTTTTATTAAGATGTCCAAACAGTTTTAATTATTAAATATTTTAAACCCAATTTCAGGCAGAATAATGTCACTATAAATTACGTAATTAAAATGTTAATCAGGGAAAATCAAATGAAATATTTCATTGAATTATAATATTATGATTTACACATTTACTATCTTAAAAAAACACATGTCCTTTTATTGAAAAATTATACTTTTAAAATATTTTGTTCGGTATGAACTGAATAGCAAACTTTCCTTATTCAAATTATATAGTTCTAAACTTACCTTCAATATCAATATGACTTTCTCCAGAGATATGAAAACATCGGCTTTCACCAATTGACTTTGCACTGTAAATGTTTATTTCGTCGTTGTAAGTAATATCATACATGAGGGGTCAAGTGCTAAAGTGAACTTACCCTAAAATCGGGCAAAAATGAGTTATCTCCCTTTAATTACTCTTCATACGAGTACCTCTTATTTCATCTAATGCACGTGTCTGTATCTAGTTATATATTGGAAATATTGACAATGTGAACTAACCCATTTTCTATAAATTAATTTAAAAATATTTTGCTGGACAGAACATTCCTCAATCAGTTTTTGATTTTCTTAGGATAGTTCAGTTTTGCGCAAATTAACCTTCCAATCTACAATAACAAAAATTAATGCTAAATACCTAATTGAACTATCCCATTATTGTGTTGTTTTTAGAAAATTTAATTTCTGATTAAGAAGGTTAAGGTCTAAAAGGCATGTTAAGGTTGCTATCTATGAACGCTTATAAGATATTTCAGGTACCTGCTGTCATGGAAGGAAAAATTGAAAAAAGTGGATTTTTTTCACTTTTACTTGTGGTTGGTTCTCTTTTTGCTCAGACCTCTTAATTAACACCCTTGCATAACAATGTAAGAATGCATATAAATATTATTGTTATTTTTAAATATTCGGCATATCAACTCTACACTTCTCGAGTTTATTTGGAAACAAAGACTTCACTAACATAAACAAGGGAGAACATCAAAAAGAAAAACAAACCAAAAAAAACGAACAAACAAACAAACAAACAGAAACATGTTTTTACTTACTCTCTCATTGATAATTCAATGCATATAATTTTGTCCGTGGATCCAACAGAGTCTGTTGCAAATGCAATGTCAATTGTACAGTCGTTATTGCCAACTTGACCGACAACACAAACGTCACATGTCGAGTCAGGTAGGTACGTCGTCGTGCCGTTAACTGTTAGCTTATAGTCGACACTGTTGAAAAGAGAACATGTGGCGGTTGAAGATCACGTAAATATAGATACAGGCAAAGAAATATTAAACAGGGATTGGAAACTTCAGTGGAAAATGTTGTTTAAGCATACAGCAGATCATTGAATATTGCAAAGTTAAAAAAAATATGGAAAAATCACAGACGAAATTGTAAACATAAAATAATCATTTCTCTACTAAACGGAATTAATTTCAATTTGATTGTATAAATCTTTTGAATTATGTTTTAAATTCACTCAGTGTAGCGCATAAACAACACATTTTACACAGCTATCATCATGCAGGTACTTTTCTATTTTACATGAAACAATTTTATTTGTTGATTTATTTTAATACACAAGGTACCATTTTGATGGCAATGTTATGTTCTATAATAAGATATAATTCATATTTAAAAACGTGACTTTGCGAGAATTGGTTAATTTGTTACGTGCTTTTGTTAGATTTAGACTAATTGCCAATCTTTGTTAAATAGGTCTTTGATACAAGTCACAGCATAGTTAGTCATTTTATACCAACCAAGACATTTGTACTTGACTTTAAACAAATGCAAAAGGTGTAATATAAAGACATAGAAAAGTTTAATATTTTAGGTGGTTTAATTATGAGCTTTAAGTTATTTCAAATTTTACTATAAACTGAATTATCTAAAAATCATTTATAAATTACCATTGATCTTCACTTTTTACACCTGGTGATGCATAAAACATCACATGGCATGTGGTGTTAACTTCACATCGGACTGTAGACTCTGCCGGGAGACTTGGGACTAGAAAATGTGGCTTGTCCTTGAATAAAGTAAATTGGTGTCTACGATAACTTTGAAAAACATTGACATGAAAATCATAATCAAAGTTAAACTGCTTTTTATGTTATGTTGCGTTGTTTTCAACCCAGCATATTACAACTGGCCGTGGGAATTCCTATACCGGATATCAAAATGCAATGCCTCTAGCGGGCAACCTATATTTCGATAATTATGCAACGATGAGTAAACGGGAATGTGATTGTGTGACGTAAGCCAGAGGATATGCTTTACATGAAGTGCAGCAGTCCACGCACCTCTGGTACGAAATATGACATTGGATAATCTAATAGGTTTTCTATATGGTAAATAAAATATGTTCGGCACCCACATCAAAATGATATATCAGCTACAAGATCCATTACATATGAATAATTAAATTAATTGCTCCAAATGACAGGCCATTTAAATTTCTCCTATACTTTTCCAGTTTACTTGTATACTTACGGAAACATTAAGACTCTTTTCCTTTGATTGTTCTCCGTTTTGATTTAATAAATAAGTTACATCATTGATCTTGTTAAGAGAACATTGTTTGTATCATTTGTTGAAGGGCTAAATTAAACTCCACATTTTGATCTTATTGTTTTATGAATAAATTAGCATCTGATTGATTTATTTTAGTCAGATGAAGCCACTGTTTGCACGTGACAGACACGTTACTGTTTTGTTGCTGAGAAGTGACATGATGCTATGAACATTCAACCTCTCTGTAAAAGGGCGGACACTGTAACCATTCGGCCATTGGAATCGATTTAAAACTTAATGTATGTCATAATAAAATACTTACCGTTTGACTGAATAAGGTTGAGGTTTCTGTGAATAGACGTGTTTTGTGATACATAATGTGAGTTTAAAGAGCAAATAGAAATACTCAAGTCAAGAGATAATTTAGTATTGACTTTGATAGAGAAAATCAACGATTAACATTAAATTTCTCTTCATTATAAGAAGTAAAAGAAATTTACAATATATCTGTCCGTTCGTAATTGATAAATACTTTGCTTTCAACTTTAACGCAAAAATCTTTACGAGAAATGTAAGGTAGATGTGATCAGTTATAGTAATATATTTAACATAAACTTGATACAGAAATTCAAATTAACAGTTGATGACATATTTTATGAAGAAAAAAAAATCAAAATTTTGAAAATATTTACCCGTCTGAACATCTATTTTGAAACAAACTTCGTCCTTATTCACTCTGGAATATATGTAATGAATTACGTAATTCCAATACTTGTTAAGTCATGCTATTCTATATCGAGTTTCTTGAACACATGTTAATTAAATTTTAGTCAAAGCTTTTCATGTACTGAAATGATTTAGTTGCACAAGTAATACATTTCATTGAAATTTATTTAAAGTTGAACCCTTGACTTGTAGGGTGAATTTTATATTCATGTTAACTGTGGCATGTTTTCATATATAAAACTTTTATACACAGATTCAAATTTGTCTAGTTCTTATTAATGGTATTTAAATGAGTTTTGACTTAAACAATCAAATGAAATTGTGTGCTTGTTACCCGTTAATGTTATGTGTCTGGATACAAACATCCTGATTGCCCGGCTTCCTTGCTGTCAGCTCCACACTTGCTTGGAATGACCCGTCATGGGCACTGAGTGCACTTGCCTTTATATCCCCAAGAGAGACATCTTTACTGACGTACCCAGGTTTGACATCAGGACTATCAGTATAAAACAATTCTTCGCATATCAAACGTAAATTACAAATGGTTAGAAAAACAACCCATCAGCCCTTATTATAGACGGTAAACATGCTTTAACATTATCACTGAACCAACAAATGGATATCATAGTGCAAGAAATATTATCTAAAGTCAAAAACTGTGTTCTACTAAGTAATTAATGTATACATTTTAATTTTTCAAGATTTGCAAACACAAATCCACAAGGAAGAGATTCGGATCTCCAACTTATGGACAGAAGAAAAAGGTGTCCTCAGGACGGACGTTTTTGTTCATACTGCAAAAGACACGAAATAATCATAACATTAATTGGTTTTCGGGGTTCAATATACTAGTGCACAATATTTTGGAAAACGATCTACTTAGGGGCAGATAGACGACATTATTGCATATACTCAATTCTTAGAAAACGCATGCCGCGGAACACATTGTTTAAATGACAGTATTTGTCCAGATTTGGCGATAATATTATGCCTTTCTTGAGATATGTACGTTTAATATCTGTTATACTGCTTCTACTGTGAAATTTGAGCAGCTAGATTACAGATGACAATTGACTTAGAATTTGTATTTAGGTATATGTGCATATTACATCTATCGATACCCATCTACTGACACGTGGTTAACTATTGCAATTATCCGTGATCGTAAACAATGGATGGTGTCCTAATAACAAGTAATGGTATTGAAACTTTATTTAGAAGTATAGACTTATATTAAGATTTTTTTCATTTCCATTTTCCGCCACTTGGCTGATCACATTAAATATTCGCGTATGTAATAACTTCATAGGCTGAATTTACGAAATCGGTACATTGAACTGGTGAAGACACCATCGGAACGCGTCACGTGGTATCACAAGCACAAGCTGATACCGTATGCTATAGTTTACCGATTTTGCCGAATAGTGTTTTCCATGAAATGTGACCTCCCGAGTTTAATTGTCTGGAAAGAAAAACTTCATCAACATTAACGAGGGAGAGAAGGGAGGGAGAGAATAAACTTATTTTTAATTTCTACCGATCATTTGTTAATAAACTGCTTTAAATTGGTGATGAAAACAAAGACATTGTATCAATAGGTGATTCATAACATCGTGAGACATATCATCTCCTTCAGAGACATACTTACAGTGTTCCAGGCTGTAGTTTACCAGACAATAAAAAGGGGACAGTGCAAGGTAGATTCTTGATACATGTTATTGTCCCTGGATAAGCACTGTCGGTGAACTTTGACTGAAAAACACAATTCTTCATGAAATGTTATAGATGTATGGTTAAATTACTGTAAACGGATCGCTTCAAAAAGAAATGTGATATACATGTTTTGTTATGATACTTCGAAACTTGGTGGTGACATGCCAGCTTACTCGTATCAGTATTTCTTACTCAAGGCTAAAGATAATAGTGTAGACGTAATACTTGTTTGCCAGGGGTCTTGTGAAACTTGATGAAGTATCATAACCGCAATCTAACATTTAGCATAGTTATATAGTCATTTACATAAATCGAAATTTGTCAGATTACTTGTCAAAACAACGAAACAATTAATGTTCTTGGCGTAATTAGCACAACTCACAATGTTAAGAGGAAAGCGGTTGACATGTATAGAATATGTAATCATGTGTTATAGTTGTAAAAACAGTTAAAGCCAAACTTCATAAACATCACTCAGATACTATTTACATATTAATAAAACAAATAGCATACCCCATCATGTGAAGCAGTGGGATTAACAATGGCATTATCTGAAAAAATTGAAAATGACTGGATGATATATTTTCAATTATTTATATGAGCCATTTATCATATATAATAATGCAAACATTTTACTGACATGCAGAATTAGATGATCGTGTTTTTCTTCTATAGATTTGACGTTTCAATTATGTGAGGGTTTTAGAACCTTGCAATTAAAACTTTGTTGCCAAGCATAGACAAGCTAGAAAGAAGAAGTACAACTAATATACATACTCGTATTACCGAAAAACAATTATACATCTGCTTCTAAATTATTTACATTCATACCTGTGCCACAATCACTACCGGAAAATCCAAGTTTGCAAAGACATGTTGCTACTCTATTGTTTATTGAACAATACCCGTTATTTTGGCACTTGTCATCTTCTGGCAAGCATTTTCCTATGGATCAAAATAAAGATTGACGAATCAGTCCTTCGTTGTCATATTCTAATGCATTCTATTGAAACAATCAAGAACCGTTTTATTACAGCATTTGAATCGTCATATTGCGTTTAATATTGGAAATACTAGTATCGGATTTTAAAATCGGAATGTCGATTTATTTTTTTAAATGAGAATAGTAATACATTTGTCTACATCTCACTATTAGTGCTTTGATAATAAATGTAAAGGCATTAAAAAGGACGAGAAACAACATTTATCAACGAAAAGGCAGTTTACCTATTTCACAATTCGAACCAGTAAAGCCGGTGTTGCAAATGCAATAAAAACCATCATCAGGCGTGGTTCGTCTACAGACCCCATGGTTTTGGCATACAGGTTGGCCTGACGGCTCATGACAGGGATCTGAAAAGTAAATTCCATTATATGGAACCGACGTGCATGGCTGATTTGATATATAGGTTTAGATATTGCATTAAATTGTTATCATATGTTTTTTTGTGGTATTTTAATTAGCTAGAAAAATATGGAACAAATTACCTTTACTACACTAAAATATATCGATTCTTCTTGCTTTTGAGCTTTATTTATTATGTATGACTGACACGATTGAAAAATAGTCTCATTCCTTGTTATTCACATCGTCCTTTGGAAATTGGTGCTATGTACGGTTGATCATCAGCTTGTTAACTGGTACACGAAATCGTGTTTTAAAGAGTTCACTATCTCACTAAGACAGCACAATGTGATTATATTTCTGTGATACCTTACTGATACTCTCGTAAAACCCATACCTGAATGCTGTGTGTAAACCGCAATAGTGTAACATCTCATCTGGAAGAACTCAGAGCTAGAAGGGCACAATAAAATACACAGTACATCTCAATATGATTATGACACAGTATAATGCGTAATTACGTAAACATGCTTTAACTCAAAAGTGATCTGATATTTAATTGCAGGATAAATCCAATATAAAAAATAATAGTTATCATTTTTAATAGGTACCAATTTTAATATTCGTAATATTGTGAAACCTTTGTACAATAGAAAACAAACAAAAAAGGTTTTTCTATGACTTATATGACGGTAAAATTACCTTAAAGCCTAAAGCACTACCCCAATCTACAAAATCAACTCTAAACAGTGTGTTTTAATTTTTTACTTGCATGGTTCGTGCTGGTAGAGAATTGCATTTATGATCGATTTATATCTATTTAAGGTATTAGGTGTAGAAAATTAATGAAGTTGGTAAGCATACCCAGCTTGAAAGCAGAGTCTCTGCTCTCCAGGATTTGAAAATGTAAACGCTACCGCAGTGGCACAGGAGTTGTCTATTACTTTCGGGTTAAAAACAGCAACATTGTCGGACGTGCTGATGATTTTTCGACTAAAAAATAAACAAAACAAAACATATTTTAGTAACACGTGCGAGAATAAAATAGATGATGTTAAATGTTAATCTGTAAGAATCAATTTTATATAAAACATTAAGCTTACGATATCTTAAATTGAATTTGTGCTAAAATGAAAAGGTGAAATACATCTTACCATGTTCCTTGCTTGTTGGTGTATAGATCTATATTACACTGAACGTTTGTCTCGCAAACAATGCGACTTTCATCATGAGGACTCGGGTCTATAAACTTGTATTGTGCCTTAAAGCAAATAGAGAATTTATGAATAGTACAAGGAAGATTTATTTTTATGAGTATATTTTCGTAAAACAACAAAACATATATTCTTCATTAAATGTAGAATTGTTTCATTTCAATTTATACATAAATCCCCCCTCCCTCTCTTTCCTTCGAAAATACACATAAGACCTACAATAAATTCAAACTATGCAACATAAGTGAATCAATAGCAGAATCAAAATTTAAACACAGGAGGGCGGGACGCAGTTAAATACAGTATGTTCAAAGAATACGCCAGGGGGCCCTTTTCCGTTACCAATGAATAAAGGAAAATTAAAATTGCAATTATAATCTTATTGACGTGGGATCGGGTAATTTATTGGAGCATACCAAACGAATTGAGTAAGGTTCGATTCTTTTTTGTATCTATGTTCAAATCATGTTCAAATCAAAACATAAACGTACAAAGTGACGTCAATGTCATACACGTGCATAACGACGTTATGTTTAATGGCGCTCAATCTATAAAACTTATATGACTTTATATATGACAGTTTAATGAGCCAAAAAAGAGACGCCAACCACGTTTCAATCACAACAATTGACTTCATTTTTTGCTTTTGTGACATGCTTTAAAGAATGTGTATGACACTCTCTCGTCAATAATAGCAAATTATTGAGCTGACTGACCAGCCAACTGAGTCATAGTATTGATATAAATTACTACATATGATTGATGACTACTTTATTATAAACCATGCTGTGTTCATTAAGTCAGTGACATGATTTCAAAGTGAAATCATTTATCAAAAGTCTTTCTCAACAAACTTTTTATAAATCTAATTTGTTTAAAGGGAGACAGCCAGTGCGACGCCCCGTGCATTCTTCCTTGTTTATGTTTCCTTAGTCTCCTGAAAGTAAACTTACGTTTTGTTGCATAGGTGGCAGATTATTAAGTGCTGAAAAATAAAACATATTACATATATATTTATCAAATATCTGCTGTCAAACTTTAGCCACTAAAATATTCGTTACAAATACGGGTTATAAATATTTTACCACACAACTAGTACTCCTGTTTTCGTTATAATCATCAGATATTTTGTTTATCAAAAATGCCATTAAAATGCTCTTTTAAAAGGAAAAGCTAAGACACGCATTTCATTAAAATGATTACATGCAATGGTACTAACGTCACAGTTCTTATATATTTTTTCTTCAAAATATTTAAATAAAACGGTTGTTCATCGACACAATTACTGTTTTAACTTAAAATATATAAAACATATACAAATAACAGATACTTAGCTCTTAAATTTATTACTATCGTTACAATTCGGTTTTAGACAATAACTGTTTGATAAACTTCCAATAATGAAAACACCTGAATAGCATTAAATACGTTAGTAAAAGTTATTGGAGAAAAGAAACTAAAGAATCTTACTATTTTTTTGAAAACTGAGTTCAAAACATCTTTCTGCTGTTTCAGTTCTGAAATAAATTAACACGTATTATTATTCATACATGTATATATATATAATATCAAAGAGTATTAATAAAGGTGAGGTCGATTATTTTCCTCGTTAAAGCAGCTAACACTGTACTAAAATACGAATAACTATCAAGTCATGGTCGATTTTGTAAATGCCTGAGTTAGTTAGCTTTGTAAGTAAATAAAGCATCACATATTTAAAAATATCTAGATATAAATGTATATTTTCGTCAATAGGAAATTATCGTTTAAAAACTGCAACTTATACTTTGATATAACATACACAACTGGCAATAGGTATTGCTTATTTAAACAAATGCAAAGACGGGCATTAGGTGTTTATCTAAGTAGAAGAAGCGGTACAATTAATACTGAACTTTGGCAATTTACCTTACATTTGAAATTCTTACGTCTATAATCTTATTGTTATTAACTCACCCCTGCACTGCTTTAATGCATATGAAATTCTCTTTTGGTAATGGATTTCCTTTTACAGTAATTGTTGAACTGTATACACCCGACACTCCACCAAATTGTGCTGCTTGAACTTGTCCAACAGTGCTATCTTGGGAAAGGCTGCCCGAGGCGAATGATACAGACATCACTGGAATACTGCGATTGAAATTGTAATATATGGTTAAAGGAAATAAAAGATACACATACAAATTATTGTCTGGAGAAATAAAGATAAAACAGTGAAAATTACAGATAAGTAGGAATTTTCTCAAAGTTAAAATATGGGTGGGATATTTACTAAAATATTCGCGTGAACAATGCTAGAAATTAAAAAAAATGATAAAAGGATAATATTTGTTAACCTTTTTATAAGAAAAATATATGTGAACTTTGCAAATTTCTATTAATTTCTGATTATGTTTATTTTCAATTTCCAGATTAAAAGATACAACAGTATCATTGGAATTTTAAGCTAAGAACTGATCTCAAATATAAAGGTGGTAACTTATACAGCAAATAATGTAATTCCTACAAGCATCATGTGAACTTTGTCAAAATATAAATATTGAAAAGTTGCTTGTTGAGATTGATAATAAGTATTTAGACATTATGACATTTCGTAATTGTCCCTGATAATGTTCCTCTTATTATACTTTCCATTTGTCTTTCTGTCCTTTTTTTACATACAAATATTAAAGGCATTGAAATAGCTGGCTTCCTTTCTTAAGGTTGAACTACTCTAATGCCCATCATGTACACATCGTCCGATGTCGGTGTTTTCCGTACAACGGTCTGTTATACGGAAAAGAACGAAATCGCAGATATTTTTAGTGTTCGGTTCAAACTGGAGTGTATTTCTTATTCAATTTTCACGTATTAGAAAATCTTAATATATGCAATATGCCCGTTTTGACTCTCGTCATGTGAAAAGTCAAACATCGAAAAAACTGCAGTAACTACATGTACTGTCTGATTATATTTCTTATGATGCATATCTGTTCTAGTTGTTCGGAAAATGTTGTCAAACAAAACATGTATTTTAATTTTGCCAAAATATTGCTTAGAGATCAAAGGTATATATTTTATAAAACAAAGAAAATTGCCCCAGGTGTAGAGAACACATACTTGAGTGGAAACCCTAAGTTTTAGAAATTCATGTCGTGCGAAAATAGTGAGCACTTTTCCATACCGTATGACACTTTAGTAAAATATTTAATGCAAATGGTTTGGTATACAGTTTAAATACACTATTTGAACACCACACACACACAAAATGTGTGTGTGTGTGTGTGTGATGCTTGCTTTGATAACCAGTTTGTACAAAGTATTGACAATATATATAATTTAATTGTGTTTTTCTTAGATGTTTTTATTTTAATCATAAAAGCCGAAATGGAGGTAGGGTAATGCAAATGCCAATAGCTCCTTTATAAGGAGGTTAATTTACTAAAAATTATATTTGTATTAGTTAAACAATACATATTCAGAAAGCATATAGTTAATTAAGATCTGGAAAAATGTCCATTAGAGCAGTACCACCTCAACTGATGTTTAAGGCACGGGAGTGACGGAAGGCCTCGTAAATCTGACAGAGTTACATACCCAATCTCATTAAAATCATATCCTAATTTGCGCTCCTCTACTATACGCGACTAGGATCTGACAACATGGCATTAGGGGTCACGTCAGATTGTCCTTTTAAATTATTTATATGCATAACAAGTGCTCGATTTTAAACCAATCAAATAGCGCGTTTCAAACCTTTTAATTTCAGTTTTTTTTCACTAAGGTATCTTTAATACTATATACAGAAACCCTGTTCTAACTGAACTTGTTACCTAATGATCTCCCGAAAAGAAAATACACACACAAAACATCTGTCATTCGAAGAATATAACTCGCGCCCGGTATTTCTGACAATAACATGTTTTTGTTATTGTTTTGAATGGGGCTGACATGTATTGAAATCACAAACCGTGACTAAACTCCGTTGTACAGTAGTGTAAATATAAAAGCCGAATAGGCGCAGTGGGATGACAGCCGTATCATAATTGAAAGGTTCCAAGTTCGAGACCAGCATAGGAAGTATTTTTAATTAATGTTTTATTTACGGGTAAAATATCAGCCCTGTTTTCCTCGTGAAAGTTGAGTTATATTTTCAAATCATTTGCATGAGTATTCACTACCGAATTTTCTTAGTTCCTTATTTTCGTTAGTACATGTACAATATTTAAACGTCTCAGAAAAGATGAGTGAACTAGATTCCAAAAGTGTACAAATCGTCAAAAATATTACGAAGGCGACGGAAACAGCAAGCAAATGTTCTAACTACTCAGTCACAGATAGTGCTTTTGAACGAAAATCTGAAAGTATTTAAAATGTTCATGAATTAATATATAAATGATAAAAAAAAATGGCAAAGCAAAATCAAATAATGGAAAAAAATGCGAAAGCAACATAAAAAGTACAAGAAAAAATATAATTAATAAAATGGGACTCGAACCAGTGCTCCGTGCTTGTACTGTATGAAAAAAGACAAACGCATTTATCCACTGAGCTATTGTTATTTCTCCTAACTTAGAATTTATTTATGGGAACATACTATGACATTTGAATTTTACTCCTCCTGGTTATACCGAACGATTCTGTAGCCGTCGATTTGATTGGCTAATACGAAGGTCAATCTGAGACGACCCTCTATACGATGTGGTCAGATCCAGTTAGCATACTGAATCTGATTTGAATGAGATTGTTACATACCTCGATGAAGATACATGGACTGACACGGTACATGGTTTGGTAATGCTATTGTCATGGTGACACACCAGTGTACTGCCATCTCCTGATGTGGGTGGCACAAATGCCAATACGTTCTGCGGATAATGATTTAGTGAAAAAGAAACATCAGTATGATATTTTTAGTTTTATTTTGTTTTGTTATCCAGTAAATCACTTTTGTTAATGTTTCTTTACACTCAACATATTTATACCGATAATCAATATAGCATATCATAAATCTGAAGGACACAATTATTTGAAATTGAGACTGTTATATTATTCTTAATACTACAATATGAAGTATACTTATTGAACATATATGCTGATCGAAAAAGGAAAGTATATATACTTATAATTACTTATAACATTTCCAATACTTTACAATATCAGTAATTCACTTACATTTCTTGCCTTAACTGTAACAGAAAAAATGCAACAGTAAACAAAATGTCAAAATTTGTGGTTTAATAACGAATTTGACAAATCACAGCAAATGTAGAAAAATATTGAAGAATATGATGATAAATTTTGAATTAAATGATATATGGAGAGACAAACATCCAGATAAAAAACAAATTACATGGAGATCTAGTGGAAAAAACAATATAGGATCAAGATTGGATTATTTTTTAATTTCAGAAACCATTTGCAATATAGTGAAAGAATGTACTATAAAACCTGGATATAGAACTGATCATTCTGTTGTAATAATGAATGTAAATTTTCAATATCAAGAACGTGGGAAAGGATATTTTAAAATGAATAATAATTTATTATGTTTAACGGAATATCAAAATATAATACGAAAACAAAAAAAAAAATCCAGATACTTTATGGCCAAAAAAAAAAAAAAAAAAAAAAAGAAAATAAAAACAAACCAACAAATAAAAACAAAAAGAAAAATTGAACAATAAAAAAGAACAATTAAATGAAAATATGATAGGAAAGTAAATGGTGCAATTAAAAAAAAATAGTTTAATAAACAAAAGAACAGCAAATACTTTGCAAAAAAAAATAGAAACTGACCCAAAGAAAATACTAAATGAAGAAAAACACTTCTTTGAAAACTTATATAACGAAAGAAAAACATACAACAGTAATATAGATTTTTTTAATGAGAATATAAGTAAACTTACAATAGAAGAACAAGAACTATGTGATGGACTGCTAACTGAATATGAATGTTTACAAGCCTTGCAAGAGATGGGAAATAACAAAAGCCCTGGATCAGATGGAATAACAGTAGAATTTTATAAAACTTTCTGGAAGGATATAAGTAAATATTTATCTGAATCATTAAACTTTTCATATAATAAAGGACAACTTTCTGAAATACAACGACAAAGTATAATCACACTTATTCCAAAACAAAATAAAGACTTGACTGACCTATCAAATTGGAGACCACTAAGTTTATTAAATATAGATTACAAAATAGCAACTAAAGCAATTGCGAATAGAATAAAAAAAAGTCCTTGAAAAAATCATATCATACTCACAAACAGGCTTTATGAAGAATCGATATATAGGGGAAAATGTTCGTTTGATTTAAATTTTGATACAATTAATCACGATTTCATGTTTAAATGTCTGAAATACTTTAACTTTGGTGATTCCTTAATAAAATGGATTAAAGTATTTTATAATAATATAAATAGTATTATAATAAATAATGGCCATTTAAGTGAAAGCTTCCCTGTAAAAAGAGGCGTCCGACAAGGATGTCCCCTCTCATCGACATTATTCATAATTTGTATTGAGATACTATCAAACTACATACAGAAAGATAATGAAATTATTGGAATTAAAATAAATGAAACTGAAATAAAACAGACACTATTTGCTGATGATGCTACATTTTTTAATGATGGTTCAGAAAAATCACTAAATAGATTAATTCATGTTATAACAAATTTTGGATATTTATCAGGTCTAAAACTTAACAATTCAAAGTGTACCATATTACAGTCTGGATCATTAAAAAATAAAAATTTAAAAATAAAAAAATCAATTTTACATCTATTTCTGCAAAAACATTAGGTATGACCTTTTTTAATGAAAATAATACAAATGTCATGTACAATACAGAACAAAAAATCGAGGAATTTCATAATTGTTTAAAGCAATGGCAGCATAGAAAACTCACATTACTAGGTAAAATTACTGTAATCAAAACTTTTGCACTTCCAAAACTCATATACCCTTTTACTGTTTTGCCTAATCCTCCAAGTAAAACTATTCAAGAAATAAATAAAATGATATTCAATTTTATATGGCAAAACAAACCGGATAAAATTAAAAGAGATATACTATATTTGCAATACAATAATGGTGGATTAAAATTAACAAACATAAGATTATTTTTGAATTCCATTAAATCATGTTGGGTAAAGAGAATATTAAATGAAGAAAATAAAGGACAATGGAAATTATTTTATGAAAGCGTACTCAACAAACATGGTGGCAAATTAATATTTGAATGTTACTTAAATAAAATTGACATAAATAGAATTTGTAATGGAAATACTTTCTTAAGAGATATTCTCGAGTCATGGAATCATGTGAAACAGTGTTATGAAAAGGATGAAAATAGAAGAAATATAATATGGAATAACTCAAACATAAGAGTTAATAACAAAATGATTTTCTACAAAAATTGGTTTGACAAAGGAATATTGTTTGTTGATCAATTAATAGATCTTAGAACTAATCATATTTTCTCCTTTGAACAATTTCAAAATAGTTTTAACATAGATAAAAATGACTACTTAAAATTCCATTCATTGATTAAAAATATACCTAAAACAATGTTAGATACTAAAGATATCAAAGATTTTAAAAAAATAAAATTTATAATAATTGAAAATATCAATACAAATTACAAAAAATCAGAAGATAAGTGGTACAATATTTTAAATGATGAAGCCATAGACTGGCCATGTGTATATATGCAACACTTTAAAATAACAAAAGACACTTATCTACGAGATTTCCAGTATAAATTTTTAATGCGAAGAATAGCAACCAACAAATATTTAACAAAAATTCAAATAAAAAACAGCAGTCTATGTGACTTTTGTAATAGCAATATAGAAACAATAGAACACCTTTTTTGGGAGTGCACACATACACAGCAATTTTGGAATGAAATAAGTGTTTTCTTAAAAACAAAATATTTAGATATAAATTTTAATTACAAAATGATATTTCAAGGCATTAAATGCAATACAGAAAATAATGACATCATAAATTTTATCATACTGATAGCAAAATTGTTTATATATCAAATGAAGCTAAAAAACATACTGCCAACTATATATATTTTTAAACAAATTTTAAAATTCAGATTGAAAAAAAAAATTTAAAGTGAATTCAATATGAACATTTTAAAAAAACAATAACATAAAAAGTAAAAGAAAAAACCACTCCTACCACTTTTTTTTTTCAGTACTATTTTTTTAATTTTTTTTTAGGTCTGTGTCTGTCTGTTTGTTTGTTGTTGTTGTTTTTATTATTATAAGTAGTAGTAGTAGTAAAACTGAAACATATTTGAAATCGGATGCTCTTTTACATTGCCTTTCTAAATCAATACTCTGTATATCTTTTCTTCACTTTCTTGTACCTTTTCTACTTTTATTCTGTATACTATTACCTTATTTCAAACTCTTCCTTTTCCGCTAATAAAATTTTCTTCGTGGGTTTATAAATTCCATTGTATTAAATTTATACATTGTGTATTGTAATCATGTCATAATATGTAGATGTACTGAAATGGAATGAATAAATAAATGAAAAAAAAAAAACTGCGATGAAATTTGTGTTCCTTGTAGTCTAATTTATCAAATAGTAAACACTACATTTTGACAAAACATGCAAATGAATTTATCAACATGGCATACAGTTTATAAACCAAACTTGTATTAGGTAAACAGATTTTCTGTCTCTAGAATATCATTTTCAAGATAGAAAAATTCTCACCCAACAACTTTGAATTTCTTTTCATGGCAGAAAAGAAAGTAATGCGTGTAACAATGTCAACAAAACGAAAACAAAGTTGAAAATTCGCCTTGCGTCGAAAATACCTAGTATAACAATAAGACTATGATTTAATACAGGACTTTTATAATTCCATCACTCCGTAAGTGGTTCAAAGAAAGGGGTCATACCCGCCGCTCCCTTTTGGCAATTGCGTCTTCCTTCTTCGTTCAAATACTCGTATTTCAAATCAAAAAGGTCATATTCGTGGCAAAATTAGTTTAACTTATTGTTTTGCAATGAAAGGATTGTGAAAAATAAATATAGCTATGAAAATATTAGTTTTAACAGTAATTATATGTAGTCCGACTTACCATTAGTACAGGTTGAACCTTCATAACCTGGAGAACAAACACACGAGGGCCCCGGTAAGCATACACCGTTTCCGGAGCACCCTGGAGAACATCCGCTGTTCTGAACTGCAGACGAGCACAATTCAATTTTGCAATAATATTGCATATAAACACTAAACTACATTGGTCAAAAATACGATATTTTTCATTATGCATTTTAAAAAGAGTTGTCACATATTTCAAGCATGATGCTTCTGCGAACAATCTTAAAATGCAGCATATCAGGAATGGATATTATGAGGAAGAAATTGCTATTAAAAATGACAATTTATCACAATATCAAAATAAGTTCATAGTATTAGCATTCAATCAGAAGCTATTTTTCTTTCCTTTTATCTTTACTTTTTTAAATGTTGTTCTTGGTTTTTTAAACAAATTATTATGTGAAAAAGAAATTCTTTAAACGTCACATTTACCGAATATACGATATATTAACAATTCGATAAGAGAGAAAAGGCTCGATAACAATCATAAACATATAGATTATAGATAAGGAGAGAGAATACGGTACAAATAAAATCATGACTGTTATGTTTAAATGGACATTACATTTTTGCATTGTACACTTGGGAAATGTATTGTTATAATGAATAAAAAAGGAATGGATATTACTATTTTCTAGAGAACTCAACATAATTTCTGTATTTTGTACAATTTCTAGGTATTCTGCTGATTAGTGTATAGCAAGTGGTAAACCTTAAAAAAATCGGGCGGCTAGTTAACCCTTTCCCTCATATAGACTCATTTTGACGCACTTAATAGGTACCACATGAAGCCTGATCTGCAGAAAACCACAGTTAAACCTTACCAAATTTAATTATAAAGTCCTCATTTCTAGACCACTGAGGAGCAGCGAACAGCATAAAACCTGATCAGCCTGCGAGTTACTCGCATGCTGATCTGGTTTTATGTTGTTCGCATAGGTCTTTTCATGGTTTCCTCTATGAGGGAAAGGGTTAAAGAAAGATGTTTTGCATTATCTTGTCATAACATTAATTGTGAAAAAAAATTGGTGTGCAAAAACTACGGTGGGAGAGAAGGGGCATGTGGAGTATGTTTTATATTGCATGGTTATATCTGAGTTGACATGATGCGACTATTACGTGGATATTATTTAGTCATTTGCGTGGGTACACAATAACTACTTTCATATAGAAACGCATTAGTTCGCTATAGCCCTTCTAGCCATAGCATGACCGCTTTTTAGTCATTACGTGAATACGTAATACTTACTTGGTAAGCAAGTGATAGCTTGATCACAGTTGATTAATACAAAATAATGAATTAGTCAATACTTAAAGCATGTCAAATAATAATAACCACGTGCCAACATACAGATATGATGTTCCCTAGAAATAACTTATCTATGGACCAGTGCGAATGCAACTAATGTAGTTTCCATGCCCCTCTAATGCAATAGATAGCTTGACTTTTATTGAATTTTGATCTTTATTTCAAAATGATATACTACTAAATACCAGACAGAAATAAACATACCTCCAGGACATGTCAGGATATCCGCTGCTTCATTTTGACAATTATCTTAAATAAATCAAAAGGAATAGTCTCAAATATTGAAATTGTTTCTAATTTTTTTTTTTTTTAAATTACACAAAAGAAAAATTCCTCCTTATAATGATGATCGAAATATTTTTTTTTAAATATAATAAAGATTGAGTGATTATCCATGCTTATGCTGAAAATAATTGAGAAAGATCTATGAATGATAATATTTAACCGTTAATGTCATTATGTCATTGTAATGATAAAATTCTGCACGTTTAAATCGGCCTTGACTGAGCCGGGTAAAAAATATGGAATATACGTTGAATTAATGAAATAAATGTAACCGTTTAGCCTTTTGCTTATGCATTATTGATGTTTTTGCAGTATCGCATTTTTTTTCACTTGTAATGGTATGAAATACATCATTTATTAATAGGGTATTGTGACTGGGTTAAGTACCATGCCACTTTTCTTTTCATTTTGAATATGTATTCAGCTCCATTGACCATAAACAGTTTTCCGATGAAATATATAGGGTTACCATGTGGTCACGATTAGATCAATGGTATTGCCAGGAACTTATGGGAGATGAAACAAGTTATAATGACGACGTATGAAACAAACAAAAAACATACGAAAAAACAACATATATATTCTATTTATTAGATACTATGAAAAAAAATGAGGAATATTCACGAGAGACAATCTTTATTTTCACCATAACTGTTAAAATGTTGTCAGGGCCATTGGGATGAAAGTCTTGTCTTTTTAGGGTAACGTCGTGCAGACCGAGCCGTGTTAAACGTTCTAAAGCATGCAAAGAAATACTGTGACAAATAGAAGGCGCAGTCGCTACCACTGCTTCTTTTTGTAGTATTATTGTAAACGAATTATCAGGTGCTTGGACAAAATTCTTGGGCTTTTAACAAAAAAAATTTCTATTAACGTGTTCAGACTGAGCTTGCCTTCACTCTAATTTTGTCATGTTGTGGTCAAGCAATACGTATAATTGTGCATACATGTATTGAAGTGTCGATGTACATCAAGTAAAACTCCTTTTCGAAAATGTTCTGTCATATCGATACAAAAGTTCATTCTGCCTCTGAAATGCGTATTTCACAATAGAGCCATTTTACTATATAGACAAAAAAGGAAAATCTACCCCTGAAAGTGAGTTTTAGCTTTTCACTGTCATTTTCAAGGGCAGATAACTCAATATTATGGGCTAGCAACACCTCATTTAATTTCAAATAGATATTTTGTATCATAACCCCTATCACTGTGTAAAAGTTGTAGAAATTCTATGTAATAGTTTTTATACTTTAGCCGCAAACGCGAATATATAAAAAAAATATTTTTTTTTTTTCAAGAAAAACGCAGTGTGTCTATATGCTGAATCATTGTGAGAAATCAGTTGGATGGAATTGTTTTAAAATTTGCATAATGACTGAGACTGAAACAATAATATGAATTAAAATAAGGTATTGATAGACTTAATTTTGAGTTTTCTGCCTTTGGAAATTTAAAAAAGAGCAAAAATACTCATATTCAGGGGTAGATAACTCAAAACGTAGCTCGGAGACCCCCATTTTTTATCCCATAAATTTGTTTCTAGTGTGATTCTCTATAATCATGCCAAGTTTTAAAAAACACTGTTCGCTAGTTTTCATTTTCCTTATTTTCTATATAGAAAAATGGCGTTATTGTGAAATACGCCTTTAAGAACGTTTTTATGTGCAGAACTTCCATCCTTACCGATAGAACATGCAGGTCCACTATAGCGATGTGTACAATCACAGGTGTGAGTCTGGGTCCCATCTCTACAGATACCATGACCTTTGTCAGCTCCACAAGCTAGGTCCGTGCAGTCATCGATATCTGTTCAACACGTGGACATAGAGATATAAATGACATCAAAGTTAATATTCACTTGTGTTTTTCCAAATAAATTCATTTCAAATTAGTTCAGTTTGCAGAACGCTAGCCTGTGCTTTCCAATTTATATTCTGTTTCTTAATAGTGGATTTATATCTTTAGAAGCAAAGACTAGTTTTAATTTCAAAACGAGCTATTGTTTGGCCCTGGTCTTATCATGTTTTTCATTGATTTAAAACTGAATTACATGCTCACTTTTTATGTGTCGATTGTGAACGCTTATTTCTCAGTTTACCTTTTTTGATATCCAAATATATGTCATTTAATTTTCATGTTGGTTCTATTAATTTTTTTTTTTTTTTTTTTTTTTTATTTTTGTTTTGAAAATTTAGTGTTTTGTTATTCCATGTATTGATGACATCATCATAATGACATCACAGTGACATCATAACCACCTCAAAAAAAATGTTAGATGAGGCTCATGTGGGGACTGTTTGATAGTGATTTTTATTGTATTAATCAATTTAAATATCTGTATTTACAGTCCTAGGCATTTGTTTAACCTGTTTTAAATCATATTTTACCTGAAACATATTATAGAAGACACAAGAATATCATGTTATTTTTTATACTTAAGTTATGATTTTTCCTTGTACCTAGATTCTAACAAAATCACCCCTTCGTGTACCTCTATTTGAAAACTGTTGGACGATTGTTGGATTGTTTGATTCTGAGAGTATAAAAGGAGCTGCACGGTTGGAATCCGGGACTCCCATATTCGTTTTTGAACAGTAACCTTCATTCATCTTCGTTTAACTTTAGTATTAAAGTTTTATTTTATTTTGAAATTAAATGGTTTAAAGAAAATCATTAAAAGCAAACTTGTCTCTTTTAAAATAAATAGATAAATAACATAAAGGTTTATATAGGATTTAAAGGTTAAGATTTAGAGAAAATCATCATTTATGTGTTAACCTGGAATAGTACTTCATTATACAGCATAAGTAATACTTATAATAATTTAGTAGTTGTGGCTCTGCACTTAAAGAAAATAGGGGTTAGTTAACTTTCTGTTCTTGAAACACTACATGTATTTGTTGTTAATTGGATATGTTGGGAGATAATAAAAATGAGATTTTAACACAATTCTGTTTCGTTGTTAAAAGGTTCCCATTTAAAAGTTAGAAGAGTTATTTTGGTCAATATTATAATATATTTAAAGGAGCTTTATTTGAATATACCCCTACGACACTCAGTGACACACACACACACACACACACACACCTGTAGAGGAGAATCAACTGTCGGATCGGGGCCTGCACTGTCTACGGCAAGATTATGTTGTTTTTCGTTTTGTAAGTCCGTGTACCATTCTAGTAAACATATATACTTACACGTCATAGCATTATAAGAAAATCAAATTGAAAAATGCGCTTAAAGACTGTCCGCATAAAAGCTCGAGCAGGCCTAACCACGATATAGGCATAGATCAAATGACGCTGAATACCTCATACTTTAGTTACTATAGTATATCAGCTTAACTCGGTTGTTTCAGTGATAACCCCACCAACAGTCTCACAGTACCTTGAGCACTTCGATTTGTTTGAGTGAGGTTCCATTAAAATTGCATATCTAAGGGGGTCTGACTAACTTCATTATTAGTGAATCTAATTTACACAATTAATACGCGACTGAGCGGGGTGTCATATTGTGATTTGAAAACAGCTGCCGTAATTATGCAAATCAAAAATGCCTGTTTTTTATTTACTGCAACGTAAATATGTCTGTATTGGGGCACGATTCCGAAAAGTGAAAATTGTATAACCTATTTTTTTTAACAATGTAACCTCTGTATTTGCCATTATGTCCAAATAATGCGTTGTAAATTGTAAATTTTATCATGAAGCGCACTCCTCAGGGTTGAGTTACATAATTTGCTTCAAATATAGGCTATATATTTAGAGAACAGAAATAGCATACTTCATAACTATAGAACTGCAGTCAGTCGTTATGCTCTAACCCATACGGATTCTTAAGTTGGTATATCTTACAGATATTGCACAGCTATATGTTCACTGTACTCATATGATTCGCGGAGGAAAGGGTAAAGGGTGA
This sequence comes from Solen grandis, assembly GCA_021229015.1. Lineage (NCBI taxonomy): Eukaryota > Metazoa > Mollusca > Bivalvia > Adapedonta > Solenidae > Solen > Solen grandis. Next base: position 5,748 of record JAIFHC010000188.1, on the reverse strand, counting down.
CGTGCTGAAAATATGAAAGTTTGGAATAGTGAATATGAGTGTACATTCGTAAAATGTCAAATTATGTAACTATATGTATGTATTGAAAATATGAAACACACAGAATAGGAGAATTGATAACTTGTCGATTTAGATGTGTTTATAGGGCCGGTTCCAGGATTCAGGTTGGGGGTGGAGTGGGGCGCTATATTAAAAAAATGTAGATAGTGACAATGCAAGCAGTTTGCCACACTGATCAAGCCGCTGTAGGTTGTAGTTCTGGTTGGACTGGGGATCTGGGGGGAAACTCACCCGCGATTGTTTTTAACCTAAAGGTGTGGACTAGTGCATTCTTGTGTGTGCCGGGTGCGAAACACCCACCCCACCCCTTGAATCAGCTGGTTTCTTTTTATTCAGCTATTCAGATTGGAAGTTCTTACTAGTTGTACAATTTTTATCTGTGAATCCGTGTTTGCATTTGCAATAATATCCCGTTGGTAGTTCATAACATTCGCCGTCGTTTTCACATAAATCGTCCTTACAGTATGATGACTCTGTAATGAAAACGGTAGACAATAGAATTTCAACAATAATAATAATTATTATAATAAACAAGAAGATCAGAAGCTCAGATTTTGCTCGCATAGTTATCATTTTGCTTAGCTAGATAATTTTGATTTTGTAATCGGTTTGATTGAGAGTTTGGTAAGAACAATCCATTATAATACAATGACCATACTTAATCTTGATTAAGATTGCTCAACCAATATTGAGAGTCTACCTAGCGAATTCTTGTTAAGACAAAACTTCGGACCCACTTGTATCACATCTGCTAAAATATATTATTTAGATATCATGAACATAAATACTTACTTGGTAGATAAATTCACATACACATTCTATCACACACATCCGTTTGCTTTATTTTTTATCAAATTCATACAAATGCTTGTTGTTTACATGACTACTAAAATCATGATTTTTTAAGCGATGTGTTTCATTTCTACAAAAACACTACGGTCAAGTTTAAATACGACTTTGTTCTTTAATCGTGAACAAAGGGACACTTCTCACGGTTGATCGTCTAATATTCCTTATGAACTAATTAGATATCAGCAAGAATAAAACTTCTTCGAAATGTTAAGGCCCTAAACATTGTCTCATTGTTTGAGTATACCTACTCAATAAATGCAAATGTTAGAGTGTAAAACAAGCCAACTGTGGATGAATAACAGGCAGACGAGGCACGATCCTTATTTCACACCTGTAGTGACATTATATGATTTAGCATAAAAATGTGTCTGATTAACAAGCAATATGCTACATTATGATACTGGTATGAAAACTTGTAATATAGATGTACTATCATGAATATTATGAATATAAGATTACAACTTAAAATGCATAAATTCAAATATGTATGTTGTTCACGTAATTTCGATGAAAAAATATATTTACTTGATTGGCAGTTTTTCCCATAGAAGCGGGGCAAACATATGCAGGTATAGTCAACAGGATTAACTTCACTTCTATGGCATGTTCCAGAGTTTAGACAAGGTGAATTAATGCAGGGTTCTGAAGTTTATGGAAGTAAAATATGTCAAAAGAAAATCACACGAATCTATACAAAAATGATGATAACAGAAAACAGAAACATTGCTATAAATTCATTTTTATATATCTATCTTAATGTACTTGAAAATAGAACAGATATTATTTCATCAAATATTAAAAAAAGAAATCTTAACATTTCTTATCAATGTAATTTAAAAAGAGAAATCGTTTAGAATAGATAATTTAAAATACAACGTTTCCAACAGGGAGGTGTCATCACTTTCAAGATCTATAGAAGTGAAACATATTTAACTGAAAGCTCTACCTGAAACGCATAAACTTAGTGGGTATTTAAGGATAAGAAGTATAAAGAAGTATAAAGAAAATTGATTATTATCATTAAACTGTTATTGTTTATAGCTACCTGGTGGAAATATATCCGATTTAATGCATTTTGTGTCAGAAGTTTTACTGAAAAATAAAAGAAATGTATGTGTAATTTTTTTTGTCTCAAAACCTAATGGCCTATAAATTACATTGACACACATGTACATTTAACACATTTAATACATAAAAGATGCAGTAATGGCAACTAAACCAATGTATGTTGTAATTAAGTCCTCTTACTATAAATACACATACAACTATATGTGTCGTATTTACAGTCGATCAAAAACAAACACTTATTTGTACTGGTAGAGCTCCCTTGCTTGGCGCTCAGTATATATAAGGGTAGTTCCAGGACTGGTTGGCCCGGTGTATGGATAATATGAATGGGTGTGGTATCATGTCACATGCCTTAGGCGTGATACTGCTGTGTGGCAGCACTATATCTGTCTCAAGTAGACATCGTCTCCAAATGACTGATATACTGTCGGCGGGGCGTTAAACCCAACAAAACAACAACAACAACAAAAAACACTTATCTCGACATTTAACGGAGCTATAAACGAAAGAACTCCAGCACATATACACACGGTGAATTATTGTCAACGTAAACTAAGGAATTAACCATTAATCGGTGAGAATAATACTTTATTAGAATGGTAAGTATTTCATATATATAATTATCCAATACTACCAACTATGATAATGAAATGATGGCTTTCAACGGCAGTACGAGTAATATTAACCGAATACTACGAATTCATATATATAATCTAATCCAAACGTATCTATTATGTAAGTTAACTCTTAATATATTTACGTATACATTTAAACTATATTTAACTATATCGACAGCATATCTAACTAAAAGTGTTCTCTTATTTACAATGCAGTGATATAAAAAATAAGATTCAATACAGCTTAAATGCGACTATTTCTAATCCTTTCATTTTGATATACTCAAGACTTTAAAATGTCCCACTACATGGATAAAATTAGAATATTTTGATTCTTGTTTTTCAAACGGTTTTAGGTTATTTAGAAATGTAATGAGACATATTTCAGGAACTGATTGGTACATATTATATATATATCCTACCTACAGATTTTTCATAAATGCGGTGTTTTCGAAGTCCTAGGGTAAATAAAGGAATATATATTCCGCTTAATTCTTTAAACAGATCACATCTAAAAACGGTGTTCATCTTTCAACATTTTGAGGAGAAGAAAAAAATACGCTCAGTTTTTGAAAGAAGAATCGGTTTTGACTATCTTCATGTTTCAGCTAGTGTTTCAGTGTATACACTATGTATTTCTACTAGAGTCCCCTAACCTTCGATGACAGTGGTTTTTTTTTTTTTTGTTTTTTTAAATAAAATTATCTTTGTTATTTGTTTAATAAGTGATAAAACAGTAATATAGTGTGAGAGTGATGAAAGGTAGAAGATAATTATTTAAATATAAACTTACCATACGATTAACAGTATATATATATTTGGTTATCATCTTATAATGTTCAACGTTAAATTTAAATATAAATACTTGTCTCTTACTGATTTTTCTCTCTCACACACAAGTTACTATCAACCTTATATCTCAATAACAATTTATGGTATTGACTTGAAAGTTTATAAATATGTTCAGGGGCATCAGAGTACCAAGGTAGATAACTCTTGACTGAATTTGATATAAATTATGGACCCTTTTTAGCTTAGACATGTTTGTTAAAGTTTTGCATGCAATAGAAAACTTGGTAAAAGTCTTGCATGCAAGCTACTATCCAGCTTGTATTTCAATAACCATTTATGGTATTGACTTGAAAGTTTATAAATATGTTCAGGGGCATCAGAGTACCAATGTAGATAACTCTTGACTGAATTTAACATAAATTATGGACCCTTTTTAACTTAGACATGTTTGTTAAAGTTTTGCATGCAATAGAAAACTTGGTAAAAGTCTTGCATGCAAGCTACTATCCAGCTTGTATTTCAATAACCATTCATGGTATTGATTTGAAAGTTTATGAATATGAGGCGTCAGCCAACCAAGGTAGAAAACTCTTGGTGGAATATATGACAAATATGGCTAGATTTTTAACTTAGAAATTTTTGTTGAAGTTTTGCATGTTAGATACTCTCATGCTTATATCTCTGAATCCAGGCATGGGATTGATTTGAAACATCTTTAAACGTTTAGGGGTATCATTTCAAGGTAGATAAATTTTGATGGAATATATTATAAATTATGGCCCCTTTTTAACTTAGAAATTTTGGTTAAAGTTTAACATGCAAGGTACTTTCATGCTTATATATCAGTATCCAGGCATATGATTGATTTGAAACATCTTTAACATGTTTAGGGGTATCATACTATCAAGGAAGATAACACTTGATGGAACATATTACAAATTATGGTCCCCTTTTAACTTAGAAATTTTGCTTAAAGTTTTGGATTCAAACTACTATCTCGCTTATATCTCAAAAATTGTTTATGGTATTGACAAGAAAGTTAAGGAGTGTATTCAGGGGCATCACAAAACCAAGGAGGATAACTTTTGGACTGAATTTTATACAAATAATGGCCCTTTTCTGACTTGGATACTTGGTTAAAGTTTTGCTTTCACAGTGTAATTATGCTTATGTCTTAGGAACTAGGCATGGGATTAATTTTAGACTTCATAAAAATATTGAGGGGTATCATACTATCAAGGTATATCATTTTGGACTATTATTATATACAGGATATGTGAAGGGCAATAATTATAATATATTTCATTTGATTTACTAACAAGCATTTTGAATAATCGAGCGTGCTGTCCTCTGATAGCTCTTCTTTTGTATCTTATCATTTTTTTTACATGAAATATCAGTATATATATATCAATGGATCTTGCACAACATACTATCTAGGAAAATCATACCCATCTTTGTCCGTGGCAGTGAGGCATATCTCATGTAGACCGTATACGTCGTACACGAATTCAAGGTCAGTCTTGTACATGGACATGCCGTTGTGTTGTGTCAGATTAATACTGCTATGCTTCGTACTGATTTGGCTGCTTATATCGATAGTCATGATTTTCCTTAAAGATAGAAAGACAGATTTCGTTGTTTTTTTGTTTTTTTTCATAAATAAAACATAATACGTGTTCACATACTCGTCGGAAAATCTGATGTAATTGTGAAATCTGTATCTGTGCGAAACATTTAAACATTGTGTACCTACATATTATGTAAACTTCAATGTTTTAGCATGTACGAAATGTATTGGATGCAAAATGGAAGTAAAATTTGCGAGATGCAATACACTGCACCACGCTGATATTCTTGCATCATTTTACTTTTCGCAGGCTGTTCACAGTCGTCAACGGTTAAAGGCACTTACGTATCAGATTTTACGAAGATGGGAAGCACACAGGTCGTTTCTACGAAGCACATCAATTCATCAGTGGATGATGGAAGGTCAACAAAATAAGGTTTATTCTGTAGATACACAAACATACATGAGGTTAACAACACAAAAACAACACAATGAAAGCATCAGACTTGAAAGAACGAAATGCAAAATAATTCAAGCATTCATGCAAAATAATGCAGAAAAATTTTAGGTCGATACGAATACTTTTTTCTTAGTTTAAAATGCTTGAACAAAACACTAAGAAAAAAGCTAATATGAAGACATTGGCTACAATTCTAAAATATTCATGATTAAAGGCAATAAAGTAGGTTTTCAAAACGCAAATAATAATAACAATAATAATAACAATAATTACCGTGGAAGGATCTGTGTTGTGAAACCTTACACCTGAAACATATAGGATAATTGTTT
>JAIFHC010000187.1:0-50000 GCA_021229015.1 Solen grandis | reverse complement strand
TAACGTGCAATACGATACTAGAAGTTTAGGTGGTAGATTAAAAAGCATTGTAGTACACATAATATCATTTTTTATCAATCACAATTTAACAAATGAATATAATTACCTTAAATATATTGTTAAAATGCATACGTCTGTTATATAAAATGTCCTCAATAATGCAAAACATGCATCAAATTAAATGAACGTCCACCTGGGTACATATTAGTTTAATCTTATTTTTCTGTGAATCGTATTTCTTTTATGAGGAGGAACCAGGCCCCATGCATTTAAAAAGAATGACACGTACTCTTTCATGCTAAAACTCAAGATATAGTAATATTTGAGTTAGTTCCTAGATCGTACTTAAGTACTTTCGAAAGTTTGTTTGTTGTTACATGTATAGTTATTTATATCAATAGTGGTCTTACATCGTCTAGCAACTGCCGAATCATACCAGTCCAATAACGTGGCGGTGGCTTTAAACTCCCGTATCTGTTGTCAGGCACTTCCGAGATGTTGTACTTGAAGTTTAACATTTTTGCTATCTCCTCTAATATGTCTATACAGAACCCTTCAAACTTATCATTTCCCATTTTCATCCCCTCTTCTTCTGTGTGATTTTTCCACTGAACAAAAGGGGGTTCCTGAATAAAGAATAGTGCAAATGGAGGTAGTATATAGTTGAATCTGTATATGCGGCCACTTGCACTAAGCGGTCAACCTGTATTTAGCGGTCAACTTTAATATTACTAATTGTGCCAATGCGTCCTCGGTTCGATTTCTGGTCACATATATTAGAGGGTTTCCTCCGGGTTCTTAGGTTCCCTCCTATAATTTTGCCCCCAACAGAGCCATTGAGAGTGATTTATATAAGCTTGTTTCGTTAATTAAGACTAAACTGATTTAAAATGAAACTCAGTATAGAAAACATATGGCACATTTAAGATAAAGAACATATCTTGAAAGTTAAAATAGTTGAATATTTAATTGTCGCATGTCATGTTTTGCTAATCCTCATCAAGCAAATTTGGATCCTTAGCTGTTATACTCTCCTTTATATGATCAACAAACTTAATTGTTAACATTGGCATATTGTTTTATAAAAATTCGGATTTGCAGCTTATGAGGTAGCAATAAAATTGCTTGGGTTTCTCCATTTAAAAAATAACATAGTTTATGTTATCACGCGAATTATTACGTACAATTAAAGTTGTTACTCGAAGAACCTTCTCAGAGAAAATGTCATCCTTCTCTTGTAACATTGTGCTGTAAGATTTGGAAGGACGAACCCTTTGGCCGAAATCTTGCTTGTTACTCCGCCAAGTCCCTGACTGAAATTACAAAAGCACATTCTAGTAAATTCCGAGTAACCTAAAGATATATACAACAATTATAGCTATTTGAACACTTAACAACGTATTTACAATTCATGTTAAACACAAAATGAACAATTATGTATAAAACTTTCAAATGAAGACGACTGAAAGAAGATTTTTTTAAATATATTTCACTTCGATAATTTTTTATGAGTATTTATAGGTGAAAATTTGAAGGGAAAAAAAACTATATTTATGTACCGTGGAATGGGGCAAAAGACAGATATACATCACAACACAACAATCTTACATCAAAAACAGATATATTAAACACTGAAACATTCCTGGTAATAGTCATACTTACATAGCTTAGTATTAGAATTCATTCTTTGATTTTAGTATTCTATATGCAAAGTATATTACTTTAAAGCCTTCCATTCTAAATATATTACATAATTTAGTTGTTTTATATTTTATGTTAACGTATCGAAGACATATTCATATACAAGTTAAATCCATTTATATGAAAGCAAAGATTCAATTGAGTCGCCTTAAGCTAGTTCAGAAACATTCCTTGGAAATGTTGAGCATAGCAGAATATATGACAGAGAGAAACACCTAAAAAAACAGTAACTTAATGGTTAAATTAACAGAATATAACTATTTCAGAAACAGAAGGCAAACCAATCAAGATGGATGTTTAGTGTGAGTAATTATAGATGGTAAATGGATTTACGACTACAAAAACAAATAGATTAGTAGATATAAGATAGATTTTGAAATTCGAGATGTAAACAGAGTTTATTTGAAACAAGCAAGCCACGTTACGATATATATAAAATGCATAAAGAGATATAGGCTTCGCCGTATAGCATTCCCAAACATTTACCAGTTTAATTAGCCAAGGTCTAAAATCATCGTGCGGCGATTTTGTTTCCCATAGTGTATTGAAACCCTTAGTGCGAAAGAAAGCATAGAATATAAATACAAGTAATGAAGAGGAAAAGGTGCAAAAACCATTTACCAAATGTGATCGAATTCAAGAATGCAATAAATGGAATAATACAAATGTATTACACAAATAAGACATGTCATTTGAGCGCATTCATATGAAAATCTAGAGGACAGATTTTTATATAATATGTATGACGTAAGACATGACAAGTTTATATTTAAGTTTGTTCAACATGCGACGAAAGAGTGCAGAGAATACATTAGAGTGTTTAGAGTTTAAAATACTTTAGAAACACACTTAAGTATAAGAAAGTTGAGTGACAACATTATGATTAGAATATTACAGAATATTACAGAATATTAGCATATAGCAAGTTAAAATTATCACAGGCTATAATTGAAGTTGTATGTAGAATATAAACGTATATAGTGAGCGTAAGTCATTAGACGTCAACCAATAATAGAATAGAAATGCAGTTAAACATTATTTCAAAAAGTAAAAAACACATGAATTCCATCTCCGTTATGATTGATATAGAAAAAAAATACGTGGACATAACTTACTGAAGACTGGTTCTGAGAAAATAAGATCAAAGCATTTTAAACGCTTATCTGAAGACTGGTTCTGAGAAAATAAAATCGCAGCATTTTAAACGCTGCCAGTACTAAATGTCAAATATTATAACACCCTTCATGTTTATTTCTGACTAAAGCCAAAATAATTATTTTTTGTAGATAAATAGCAATTATATTAGTAGCTTTAATGGGGTCATCATTATAACTACATATTATATATTATGTATTATTAATATATACATATTTTATAAATGTGTGTGTGTGTGTGTGTGTGTGTGTGTGTTGTTACATACTGATAATCAGATATTGATAGCTTTAGTAAAATTGCTCAATATTGTATGACTATGTTTCTGTCAGGCAATTGATTTATTTTTATACCTCAGTAAAACACGAAAATATGATAATTAGAAAATTATCTTATAAGGTTATGTATATATAATAGGAAATATGTTCTGAGATATAAATGCAATCTTATAATAAAAAAGATATAATGTAACCCATTTAAACAAATTATCATTGTCAATTACAGAACTTTACTTGTCAGAAATTATCACAGTATACATATATTATTTTATAAAAGGCAGCAAAAAAAAAAAAAAAAAAAGAAGACTAATTTGTATTTGACTGGCATTTGTACTTTTTTATGTCAGTGTCACACAATGGTACTGCTTTGTGGTGACAGATGTTGTGTTACATTATGACCAATTTACAAGATGATTATAAACTCGACATTATCTCTTCAGCCTCCTGCGATATATTGGCACGTTTCAACAGGAACACACCAATTTCAAAGTTAACTCTAATATACCACAATTTGACACATAGATTTTAGATACATTGAACATTTAAGTTAATGACACATATGAACATTGTTGCCTGGTATAAAGGTCATAAATATTGGCTCACAACGGAGGATTAAAATTCGGTAACACTGAGTAAACAACTGACAAATCTTTAAAGGAAGCTACACTTGACACTGAAATCGACTTGACACTTGATACTAATAGTAACATTTCAATGAAAAATGACATAAAAAACAAGAATATACGTCAGAATTGGATACTTACAGCACCACTGACAAGACCCTCGAGGGCCAGCATCTGAAGGAACGTCTCGTTCCTTCTACCGTTTTTGAAGTTCAGTCTTCCGGTGCACCCGCTGATATCTATCTGTTTACAAATTAAAAAAGATGAAAAGAATTATGCGTTGCTGAAAACGTCTAGATCTTTTTCGAAACTCATAACTTTGCGTTACAATTCAACTTTGACCAATGAAATTGGTGATGTAATATAAGATTTGTGTTTTGTATTTAAATGTTTTCGTGACATTATTGAAAAAGGTTGCACCCGTGTTGTTGCGATAGCACTCCAGCCATAATAGCGCTGAACAGCTAATGATAGATGGAGGAAGATTCAAAATGCACAGAATAGAGGCAACCGGCGGAGAGACACCACCAACAATTTATTTTCTCATTTTCTTGAAATCTTGAATTCTTCATGGACAAATGCAGTAAAATGTTAAAAACATTTCCTTTGACAACTTACGTGTATCCATGAATTAAGATTGCTGAAAGTGTATAGATAAAGACAATACCGTTCGCCAAAAATGATAATGTTGTTTTATGTGTGTTTGCATTATTCATACAAACTTCTCGAATTTGAGTATTAGTTATATATCATCATCTTAGATTAAATGTTTAGTACTGAGAAACTAAGACAAAAATAAGACCATTGATAATGCGTTTAATGAAATATGTTGCAAAGAAAAAGAAAAGAAAGGACAATGTCTTTATTTGAAACATTTAAAATTGTGTCTCACGACCCATTCAATTAGAAGCAGGGCTTCTTGCCGCTCATAGCCCTAAATGATTCATGGACCCTGCTGAAACAAAAGCTTAAACAAAGCTGACACTTATTGTTATTGGCCAGCATTGACTATACGGGTAACTACATATTCTTTAATCACATATATTGCCATGTGGATAATACGGGATAGTGTTCCATTTATTGAGTGAAAATGACCTATATAATTACTTACCATTTTGACCTGTTTTCTTACATCAGCTCGCGACATCCGATCTTTATCCGTGGAATTATACTGATTACTGATAGACTTGTTAAGTATTCTAAAAACGTCAAAGTAGACTGCTTTCGTAAGGCTAATATCATTATCGTTTAAGGCACATTCTTGGGAGAAAGTATCAACCATAAGGCGAGTCAATGTCATGTTAGCTCTGGAATCGATATACTTTTCCAAGTTAATGTATCCAGAACCCTGCAAACAAAACCGAAAATCGTCGCATTACAACATTTCATTACTGCTAAGGCAATAAAACAATTAAATATATAAGAAATAGAAAATAATAAATAGACTACTTTCAAATGCATTATACATATCAAAATAGAAACAAAACAATGGGGAATTTAATCAGGTATTGAGATATGTATTAAATTGATTGTTGTAATTTTTTATTTCTAAGGTCTAATCTATCAAAAGAAACACAATTACCAAGATATAATGATTGTCAATGTAATCCCAGAACCAAGCCAAGTATTTTAACCCATAGTGCCCCTAAAGTTCGGTTATTTCATTAAACGTGTTTCCAGACAGATTCAAAAAACAAATTTATGTCTGAGGCAACTTCAAAAATCTATCTTGACAGTCCGGGATTGTTTTAGGATTACGGATGGTTTTGTCAAAACAAAGCATTAAGTTTCTTTAAATACGTACTTACCGTGGGTAATATACAAAGAAATGGGGTTTAAAAGCTTTGCATTGATTTTTATTTCATTTCGAATCAGTCATAGTTTGAATTTCTTGGCAGGTCAATATTGGCAATGAGCATAGTGTCTATAGGTCATAGACACCGGGATGTTTCTCTCGAAACCAGTTTTCAGAGACTGTTCAAATTTAACTTAAGATTAACACCTTCTATATTCAGCTAACACCTTCAGCTAGTCTATTTATTTCTAGAAAAATGTTGGAACACAAAATACATTTATAATACACCATGGATATTTCTGTCGTTGAGTTTTTTGTTGTTGTTTTTTCTTTCAGAAATTATCTGTTTGCAGCAATTTCAAATATTTCATAAAGAGTAAAACTATAAAACTATCTTCCTCCTAAAGATCTATGTACTCAATGTATTTTTATTTTTCAAAGTTAAAAGTTAACCTGGAATACAGAAAGATTTTACGATTCCCATGATCATTCGTATTAAAACTTGGCCGCGTCTTAAGAAAATTGCTCTTGTCTATTACAGACGTTTTCATCATTCTTTGATAATTTGGATAAACCCCTTTGAGTATTTATAGCTTACTTGAATGAATGATACAGACTATAAAATTACATTAGGGTTTTGATAAAGTATCAGTTCCGCGTGTTTTATAAGGTTTTACCTACCAAATTAACAACCAGCCAACTGTTCGGACGGCTTAAAAGACTCAAATAGAGAGCCTGAAAAAAAGGAAAATCACATTGTCATTTACGTATTATCAATTTTACACATATATTTGTATATATTTGTATTTTGTTAACTTTATAACGTAAACAAAAATATATAATCTATCTATCTATCTATCTATCTATCTATCTGAACTAGAAATATACTAACAGTATTCAATCAATCATGTTGCTAATATATTTTTCTATTATCCAAATGAAGTCTCCATTAATACTACTCTCATTTCTCTCTGACTGAATGATAGAGAGGCGTATCCCTGCCCCGGGGAATCATAGCAATATTGTTTTGTTTTTTTACTATGTATGAAACAGGTCAAATTGTTTCATCAAGGAATATTAGCGTTGGCACCATCAAACCTAGTTTATCATTGAAACATACGGAGTACGGTTTGTTCGTTGGTCTGTTTTCCCTTGATACAACGGTCTAATAAGTATTCAACGAACGTATTACATGATCTGTATCTATGTTTGTCCTTAGAACCCTTAAACACCGAGTTTTCCTGATATATCATGAGCGTATTGTTTTCCTGACAGATTGATGATTGAGAAATCATGCAAGGTGACGTCATTAACAGTTAATCATGCTTATGAAAGACTATGTTGTCGTTTGAGAAGAACAACAACGATATTTATGCATTAATTCATTGTATTCTCAATTTAAATTTATAACTTCCTCTTAAGACGTAATTGCGTAAAAATAATTATTGCATTTAAAAGAATGTGTTATTAGTTATTATAAAAAAAGCCGATGTATTCATTGAGTTTCATGTTTTTCTTACTAGAGAAGAATGTTTGACGACTCTTTTTGCGCTTTGTTTGAAATATCTGTCAATAGATTCAAAGTGAAAGTCAATCAAGTATGAGAGTTAGCGTATGGAAAACGAAATGTCGCCATTACGTAATGATGCTAATTAGTCATGCAAATTGCATTTGCATCATAACTTCATCGCAGACATAATCAAATTCACGACATTCCTCCAGAATTGGCTAAGACTGTCGACTCAAGTTATCGTTTATATCGATTGCGAAGCATTGACGTTGCAGTGAGATTGCGTGTTGCATTGAGCAATCAAGTAATGAAAGACCGTTATGTGCAGCCCTCGATGATAGGGACCATTGTATTATATAAAATTGTGCTAATTGACGAAAATTTATGAGTATCTCGCATGTTTTCACTTCTGTTTCAATTAAGTGCCAAAGTACATGTCAACATCTACTGAAGGAATCAACAAAGAGAAATAAAGATGTAACAGTATAAATCGCTAATTACGATTTCTTTCTTTGTCTTCAGATTTGTGCAATGGGGTTATCAAAATTAAATAAGGTTTCTCGAAGGTCAATACAGCATAAGGTATTGATCACCATTACTATTTCCTTTTATCTACAAGTGTTCGTATTTTTTTTAAATTTTGATTATAGTGATTTGGTATTCCTGCAGTGACATTAAATAGTATAAAAATTTCATTTATGACTTGACTTGACCATTTGAGTTTACCGTCGCTTCGACAGTATTTCAGTCATATAGCGACGTCCAGGTAATTACAGGTGGAGGAAGACCCCGGATGCACGGAGACATCCGGGTAGAACCACCGACTTACCGCAAGCCAGCTGGAAGGCTTCCTCACATGAAAATCAGAATGACCCTGCCGGGATTCAAAACCACGCGGTGAGGGGCTGAGTGAGTGTTAAAGTCAGCGACTTTAACCTCTCAGCCACGCAGGCCCCAGAAATTGTCATATCTATATACGATTGTTCAGATGTATGCGGTTATAAAGATCTTACGAAAAATACATAACATGCAAGAAATCAAGGACAACATGTAAAATATTCAAGAATTTCTGATAATTTACAAATCATAATTACACCTTAAGTTTCATTGAAAGTAATTCACTATAAATACACCTCGGATTTGGCATGTTATCAGGAAGATAGCTCTATTATAGCCATATGAATGTATTAATTATTTGTTCTGCATACATACATGAAGATACAGACCTGAGTTAAAACAGTGTCAGTAACGGATGGTGAGCAGATGATGAGAAAGTTGGTGATGAGTTTACGCCTAAGGTCCTTCAGTGCCCATCTTACAACATCTGCCGTGGAATTTTGACTGACATTATAAGCCCTTAGATCATATAGATCTCGTCGTCCAATGACGTGTTCCATCATCAATGCAGCTATCTTGGATCCTGTAAACAACGGTGCTTAGGATAAGATAATCAATTAAAATACACCATTTCACTCCGAAATGAGACGTAAATCAACGAGCACTTCCCGAACACTTAATCTACACGCTGGTGTAAAATTTCAAACATAGTTCAATGGGGGGAAAACATACGTTTGAGATTTTTTCCCAGTCACTGCTTTTTAAATTAAAATCAGAGAATTATACAGGGTATTTCCGATCTTCTGGTGAAATTGTCTATTTGTAAGAAGATTGTCTCTGGTTTGTATATACTTATAACTTATGTTTACCGTGTGTTGTGGTGAAGGGTTTACCGATAAAGGCCAGGGATTCGATACTCATGCGCAAAATACAGGCGTTATTGAGAGGAATTGAAATCAAATATAAAAATAAGATTATATCTAATCTAAGTAGTAAAAACATAGATTATAACGCAGTACGTGTGTCCGATTGGATACAGTATATCCTCTTCTCGAGTCACGTGTGCCATGATAAGAAGTAAACCCGAGGAATGACTGGGTACAAACTGGATCGAACTGTTCTGCATTCGCTTATCTATAAGTGTAAGTGTACATGATGTTAATAACATATATCTCTAAAACTGTTTATTCGAACATAATTGGCGATAACTATACCCAGTGTGTGATTTAACCGTGGTTCATCTGACGGGATATACATCAACGTTGATACATTTAAGTAGGCTATATTATTCGGAATTTATAATTTGTGTGTGTTCTTTTTTATATATTTGATACGAATAAAAGCAAACCTTTATCTATGTGTTTATGCATATACATATCTATTGAATTAACGATAGTTTGTAGTACGTTTTTTAAGCAATAAGTCTATTTAATTCCTTAATTTAAGAATGTGAAAATACAACGTCCTTATATATTTTACATGAAAATGGTATGTTTTTGACAATAGACTGTAAAGTGTTTTCAATAAACCCATTCAATATTAATCATATATTTAAATGACCAATTGCAAATAATTAATTATAAAATGCATCCATGTCCTACAAGAAAGCTTGGTCTCATATGACCACCACTATCACCCCTTCTCCCCACCCCCCAATCATCCTTTTCAATATCATATTCACCTTTGCAGAAGTACCATCAACATCAATATCATCATCGCCACCATCATCATTCGCATAGACATCAATGATTTTAAACAGCAAAAGCCATTACACTCAGTATCGCAGGTGTAGCACACTAATATAATGCAGAACGTTTACATCTAACAAGTGAGAATTTAATGACAATGTATGTACCGGTATATATCTGCACAATCTATGCTTGAGGTTCCCGCAAAAATGAAATCATGCTTGAATGAGACTAACAGAAAAGAGATAGCTTAAAGCCTGCCAAGCATCGGTAGAAGAAACTTCCTGACAAATTGAAAGTCACCGCTATCTGCTGATTAAATTCCCCGAAGACCCTCACAGACCTATTCGTTTTTTATCGATGCATTTAGAGTACACTTGACTGTCTGCTATTTAAATTTTACAAAAGTGTACGAGATACCCACTTAAGATCACATAAGTTATATGGCCATCAATAGGGGAGCTGAAAGTGTAAACAAGCCCAAAAGAAATAATATTTATGAGTATGATAAGAAAACTTACTATACTTCGATATGAAAAAAAAAAAAAAAAAAAAAAAAACATTACCAAAAAAGTACAGGTTTTATTTTTTTTTTTTTTAAATAATGAAAATAATACTTGTTACAAACTACGTAGTGGCGTTGCTGGTGATACTAAGTCATTGTAAAGGGTTTGCTGTGATAGTAGAAGTAGTAGGAGAAAGTGGAAGGAAGTAGTAATTGCAGTAGAAGTGATAAACCTTAGTATAATAATGGAGATTTCTAATGGAAATGTCTACATCTATCCTGAAAAAGCCTGAAAATCTATCACGTGAAAAGTTCGTGCCATGAGTAATCCCTACCGTAACATCACGCCTCACATGGCTACTCGAGATTGACAGATAAAGTGCTGTCATATTCCACAGCATTACGCTACATGCATGACACTACTCACTAAATAAATTACATTATCTGGAATCCAGGCCAACTCCTAGAGCTGTACTTTTAATGTATCGAAACACAATGTAACATGTCAGTTTCGTTAATGTGGCTAGTCTGGGACCATGCCAATTTCCTGTCACGTGGTACCGCAGTGAGGGCAGTACAATATACGTTTCATGTCAAAATAAGTTAAAAAATGACTTAAATACCAGCGATGGGACGATAAAACAAACAAGAGCGGGAACAAAACCTTTGTTCCATGATACAAACCACTATCTGTGTCATATAGGACCCCAGTTTCCTTCCATCCGTAATGCTGGAACAGATCTCGAATGGCCAAAGTGAAGACCTCAATATCAGGAATCATGCGTAGGTGGTTTGGCGACGGGAGTTGCTCAAGGGGAACTATGGATGTGATGAAATAGGGTATGCGAAGATAGTCCGTTACTATGGACAACAGACGATTATGGTTGCCAATGGCAGCCACGATGTTATCCCGTTTGAAAATTGCGATCACTGAAAATATAAAGGATACTTGCTAAATTTGTCTGTCATTTTTCACATATATTAAAAAATGCAAATTTTTAAAGCACACTTTTTATGCGTCAAGGGACACTGTTATCAGACGCATTATTCGATAATATTCAGGACCTTCCGAGGCATGAAGGATGAGTTTTATAATTGGTTACATCAAGAATGATGCTGCGTTCAATCTAGAAGTATTAACGGGTATTCATAATTTCAATGAAATCAGAATTGGCATTCGTTCTGAAAAAGATAAGATAAATATGCAGAATGTAATTGTTTATGAGTATGTCATTGGAATTTTGGGCATTCTCATAGCTCGTCTATTTATACGCAATCACATTAACTGTTTTACAAGTATTGTCTATTCGGACTCGTTGCTGAAACGTTGTCATAACTTTCCATTTTCCGTGATTAAACGTGTCAATAGTACAAATTTGACGAATCGTTACGACAAAAAGCTATTTAGATGCATGAATAAATATACACAATGAAGATATATTTAGGCGTATTTATACACCCCTTCTTGATCGATTACTCATTTATGTTGAGTAAAAGACTTCTGTTATGACATGGGCTTTTACCAATCAATTCATGACATAAAGATCAAGTCTGTCAATAGAACTGATAAAATGTTGCGTAATGCGTATACAAGTCAATGCGGCTATGCTCTTTGTCTCTGGTTTTCTGCGGATACATCTGGTGTCTCTTACACATCGCGGCACCATGTAACACCACGTGACATAACTCAGGATCCTGACTCTGTATATGGAGAACATCAGTTTGCTTCCAAGATTTTGCGCTAGAATTTTGCTTAACAACATTGAGAAATCCGATATTGTTGAAATTCACAAGTCACAAATCTTCTACAATGATATTTACGTTGAAATTTTGCAGATGGTACGTCTTACGGTATATACAATATTTAAGAAGTTACGCAGCCTTCTCACCCTATGCCGTTAGTCCCCAAACACACACAGCATCACAGGGCTATTTAGTCCCTACTTCTGTCTCGAACAAAATATATTGGTACTAGAAAAGTAAATAATTGATTGGGTCTTATTGCAACTTTGCTTATGCCAGTTTGATCTATTGCAAAATGGATGCTTTAAATATTTAATAATTTCGAATATATAAACTTAATAAACTAATAGGTTGTTGCTGTAACGACATTGCAGTTGTGGACGATTCGAAAACGTGCATGTAAAGATATTTATTACTGGCTCTTAATGCGTTTCGTTACGACGACTGTTTCATTGCAATGAAATTTTGTGCGTTCTACGAGATAAAATGTAATGTCATACTTTGCATTTAAGCGCTTTTATAGTGTGATAAAGCAAGGATGGAAAGACCATTTTAATATTAAAATAGAGACTACAGAACTAAAGTTATAAATAATGAATACCAGCACATGCGGAGATGATATTGACCGTGGTAATATCATATTAAAGAGGGAACGTTTACGTGTATGCAGCTTTTTATTAAAAGAACGGTCACCATAACAACTCGCTATCAGTGTTTACAGCCCGGCATGAGCTGTACTTTAGAACTGTCGCGGATAAGAAAGAGAACAAATATTACATTGAACTCTAGAATTAATTTTATATGCTGATGGTCTCGTCTGAATTTCAATTGAAATACATGTATCAAGAATATTTGGAAGAACTTACTGTGTTTGCTACATTATTTTTTTTTTTTCTTCAACCTAATGTCGCGTTACCCAGTGGCAGTGTTCATGAAGTCTCCCCACCCCCTCCGTTGTTTCTTCTATATCAAACATCTAGGTTTTGTAAGGGAGAAATATGAATGCTAAACTATATCCCTTAGTATACTAATTTTAAGTTTAAACTAACAAGCACCATAACTTTAATATGGGATTCAATATTTTCCGTTGGACAAGTATACACTATTTAAATTAAAACACAAAGACCACCTGGGAAGAAATACAAGATTTCTCATTAAAAAGCGACCGGGTCGTACTTTGTACCAATAACATTTACGGAAAAGCTGATTAATGGTTTCTGTCCATTCTCCTCGAATAAATATTGTACAATGGTCAACTGGACTATTTCGAATATGTATGCGCACAATGCAAATGTAAGCAGACGAACTTGCCATCAGGTCTTGCATATTGTTGCACGGGTGTCAACAAGAAACAAATTGATTTCAAAAACTACTCTATTACTTACTTAAGTCTATATCTACCGTCGTGAACCAGTCTGTTTCGTTAACTATATGTGTCTGGATTAATGCCGAACCATTGGTGTTGCCGTACTCCTGGGTGACCTCCATCCAAGTAGAATAGGCGGATCTGAGAACTCCTGAAACAAACAGCAAGAAAGGATAATCATTTATTCATTTTGTGTCTTGTTATTTTTGCTCGGGTCATTTTTGTATCAGTGCTTTACTTTGCGCATCAAAAGGTGTTGAATATGTTTCGTCCTCATTGAAGCTCGTACTTGCAACCTTCACATATTTGCTTAATGAACAATACCAATGGGTCACGGCGACATTAGATTGAATTACCTGTAAATTTCATTTATTGCGTTACAATTAGGTCGTGTCATAGCAAAATACAAATCTTGTTTTATTCAATATATTCAAGTGATATTAAATCTGTGACATAATATATAAATATTGTAAGATTACATATGTTACATGGATGTACACAGAAGACTGAAAGAACAAACAGGCGGGCAGTTAGAGAGAGGAGGAACAAATAAATTAAAGACTTGACTATGACTTGACTATTTGAGTTTACCGTCGCTTCGACAGTATTTCAGTCATATAGCGACGTCCAGCAAATTACAGGTGGAACCACCGACCTACCGCAAGCCAGCTGGAAGGCTTCCTCACATGAAAATCCGAATGACCCAGCCGGGATTCGAACCCATGCGGTGAGGGTCTGAGTGAGTGTTAAAGTCAGCGACTTTACCCTCTCGGCCATGGAGGCCCCCTAAATAAAAGAAGGTAGAGAGATACGACTTTAATCTACACCATTACGTCACTTCCTACTTAAGTGAGCGATAAAAGTATGTTAATACAAATGAATGTAATATTGAAGACATCTGAATCCTGCAGTAGCTATATTTGACCTTTCGCGTAAACTGTTCACAAGACGGGAACTAAGCAACAATTACTGAACACCTTAATGTCTGGTATCAGAACGAAGCCAGCGGACATGCCGTGCTCACCTTCATCAGCAGACTGCTAAAACTTTCTCCGTGAATGAGGGATAACTTTCGATCTGGAGTTAGATTCGACAATTCACCAGAGATAGTGAAACAAACCAGAAATGTTAATACAAGTCAAGAGAGATGCCCATACTCGTGTATTATTTTTTTCCCTCATGGCACTCGCCAGTGGCAACAGCTGATGTAATCTTAGAGCGAGGAGTATCGATCACATCAGCGAGACATCGAATAAACCTGCAGCTCTCTCATCTGCAATCACATCCCTTGCGATGCATATGTTTCTGAATGGTATCTTTCTTTTATTTCATTCTTTTATATACAGTTGAACCTGTATTAAGGGTCACCTGTACTAAGCGGCCAACCTGCATTTAGTGGTCGATTTTTAAAATTTCCAAGCTGTAGCATTTTATTATATATGTAAACTTTATTTAACGTTGGCCTTTGTTAAGCGGCCACTTTCTTTTGTTCCATTGACAGACCGCTTAAGACAGGTTTGTATACTGAGTGTTTAGGATAAGTTTTGTAATGTTTTACATACGTAGATTTACAGATGTATGCCTCATACTGCGTGTGTTTCGTGTATATTTATATTACTAATGAAATGATATATCATGCGCTTTTATATGATTTATTGTTCACACAGACACATACATTTTACGTTTGCACCGAGACTAAATAGCCTGTTTCAATATATTACTCGAAAAGTAATGTTTGTTTGTTGGGTTTAACGTTTCACCGACAACATTTCGGGCATTTGGAAACTATTTTTTATTGATATAGATATGGTGCTGCCACACTGCAGTATCACGCAGCAGATATGTGACATGATACCACGCCCAGTCATATTATCCTGAAACCTGGCCAACCAGGCGTGCGTTCAGTGTGACAAACCGTATGCAACCGGTCGCTTACAGTCAGCTATGGAGTTGTATTAGGACCATATCGCATGCTGTTCACGTGCTCCTTATGCTGTACATGGGTTTACGTCAATATCGTGGTTTATGACACTGAGATAGTTTCATAGCTGACTATGAGCGTACGATTGCATACGGTTTGTCATACTGAACGCACGCCAGTCCGTGAACTACACTTATATGCTGAGCGCCAAGCAGGGGAGCATTACAAGTACCATTTTTTACGACTTACGGTATATCGCGGCCGGGGATCGAAGCCACGACCACCCTCTCCCGAAGCGGACGCTCTAACCACTCGGCCACCGGGGACGGTCTCGGAAAATAGTAAACGAAGCGAAAAATTAAAAAAAAAAATCATTTAACAAGTACTTCAGAACAGACTAAATGAAAATAAAAAAAACAAACACACTAACGTGTATCATGACGCTGTCTGTTTTGAGAAGTTTTTGGGGTGTCTAAAGTTGAAATTACGGTAATAAAACAATCTGTGGTAGCTCTTAAACTTGCTTTTAGACTATTACGACTCGTGTCACGATTCCATCGCTCCTCTGAAATTTCATTTGAAACTTGTAATCTTGAAATGAAAGTGTCAATTAATCAATATTGCTCATACTATCGGTACAATTTGTTTCTTGAGCTTCTATGGATTCAATTTAAGAGAGAATTTCAGATTTAGTGAATCTGAGGGGCATAATAAAATAACTGAAGATAATTTCATTTTTAACCTAAAAAGAATCTGAAAGCACTCTTCACGAAATTATATTTAAAAAAGTGCGACAAAATATATTAAGTAAACATTGTTCGTTAATGGCGTTACGGGCAAAACTAATGATGAATTAAATAGCAGAAACAGCACATACAAATGAAATTAAAGCATGGTAGGTACTTTCTTTAAATTTGTCAAATATTAATTAGCTTCGAGGAAACTACAGTCTACAAATATTTAAAAGTCTAAATGGAATGATGGAAATACACATTACCCATATCATTCATATGTGTATAAATTATTTCTAAAGCTTTCTTGGGTAATAAGGTTTCATTGCGAAAATGTGAACACATTTATTCATTTTACTAGTACATTTTACATAATCGTTCCATTTTAGAGAAAATTATTCGTAAGAAAGAAATTCAGAAAAAAATCCATATGTAGAACACTATATAATATGAATTGACATTTAAAAAAAAAAAAAATCAACAAATACTCCTTTCCTTTTTTATAGTAATGGCCATAAAGCGATATACATGTAACAGACAATGTGTAACAAGAGAACATCAAGATTGCACGTTTCCCCTATTGTCCTCTCTTTTGCAGAGAAGATGAAACCTCATGGAAAAAAAATAGAGAGAAAAAAGTAATTAGCGATGAAAGTGTACCGGAGGACTCGCTTGCTGATCCATGTATAACCTTTACAAGATCATTAATCAACAAGTGTAAGATCATTTTTCCTTGGCAGGCAGTGTGTGTGTGTGGCTAACTTCTTGGCCTGATAAGAACCAATTTTGTCCCTCGGATCAATAGTCCGCTTCTCTAGTTCTCTGGAATAGTTTGTTCATCAGGAAGACGCCAAACAATCAAAGACGTAATAATCTCTCCTGACCAGAGTATAACACAGTTAGCTATTAAGTAAAAAAAAAAGGAGGGGGGGGGGGGGGGGGGGGGGGGCGAGAATAAAACGGATCTATGCTGGCACTAGATGATCTTTAGGGAGTACTAAAGTATAACTTGTTTTTTCAAGTTTAAATGCTAAGGGTTATTTGATCTAAAATTGCAAAAATCGTAAAAGAAATGCCTCATTTCTTTTTCTTTTTTTTTCTCCTTTTTCTTAAATAAAAAAGAGAGAGAAGAAAAGGAAAATCCCATTCTCAAACGTCATTCTAATTTGATGAACAAAATATATGCCATAATTTAGCATAATCTAGGAACGGAATTATTATTTAAAGACAAATTTGACTTCATTTTTGTTAAGTTAGTTAAAGGGTTGCACAATTGGATGTAATATTTCATTTTGTTAAAAAGACCAAGCCTTGATGTAAACAAAAGAATAACCTCATAGAATTTCCAGTTTATGTCTGTTAATTATCATATTTTTTTTAATACAAATATTCAGTTATGCGATCAGATTGCAGGAAATTTAAATTTAGACATGTTATCTATTTTTTAAAACTTATATCCAAAAATACATGTAGACAGCGAAGCAAGCAAAATTAGGAAAAGGAAAGCAACATCTCAGATTTATTACAAGTAATAACATTGAATCAAAAGTATTGACCATGTGATAGATTCGTATAACACATTAATACCAAAGATGCTTCAGCTAACGGCTCCCAGGGGAACGATTTGCGCTTGTTGATGTACACGTGTGAGAAAAGGACGCCGGCATTTGATACCTAATTAAGGTATTGGACATTTTCATCAGAAGCGTTTTATTGTCAATCCTCCATTATATTCATTTATTTCTTTATCTCAGATATCATCAAATGTGCATAACATATTGCAATATATATATATTAACAACATACAAGCTGAGACCCTTTTCACATAAAAATATCTGCGAGTG
The DNA here is from genome assembly GCA_021229015.1 of Solen grandis. NCBI lineage: Eukaryota > Metazoa > Mollusca > Bivalvia > Adapedonta > Solenidae > Solen > Solen grandis. The sequence goes on along the minus strand of JAIFHC010000187.1, from coordinate 32,306 downwards.
TGCAAATTTCCCACATGAAAAACAGAATTAACCTTCTGGGGTTTTCTTCACTTAAAGTGATTAGTTCGCGCAATGCAAAGACACATTTCATATTTATTTTGTGTTTTATGTTGATGTTTTTGAGTTTGCTGAAGCAGCGACAGTATTTCAGTTAACCAGCTAATTACAGGTGTAGGGAAACCCCGAGTGCACATAGGTATCTGGGTGAAACCACTGACCTACCAAAAACCCGCGAAAAGGTTTTTCCACATGAAAATTTCGAGTGACCCGCCGTGTTTCGAATCCAGATAGGTGACGGTTTAGTCATGTTATGCCAATATTTCACGAACTCGGCCACAGGTTTTTTTTCTACCTTTTAGATATCATTGTGTAAAAATAAGAAATTAGTTGACCCCTTGCGTACCATCATGCTCACGAAATAATTCATTGTACAAAATTTTGAAATGAGCTCGTATTTTTTATGAAATGTTCGATATCTGTACACTCATGTACACATTTTCATTTAATCACTTATGCTTGTTACGAAGACAGTAACACTAAAGTACAGCTATTTGACGAAGGCGTCATATAAATGTCATGTTTGATTTTCCAATAATTGCATAATGTTATCATCAATAGGTCCCATCCTTAGGCCAACAAATAAATGTTTACGGCATATAATACAAGCTTGTTCGTGCGTTATACTTACAAATAGTTTTTATGTAAATGGTGAGAGAAAATCAATGCTCCAGTCTAATGAATAGTAACAATGATGGAACCCTTCATGTTATGACAGCCTTTCACTAAGCCTTCGGACTAGTATGAAGGAAACAAAAGAATTAAGAGGAAACGTCAAGATTTCTCGGTTGACGTTTGACGTTTTGGTCAAGTTTGATTCTCTTTATAATAAAACAGGTTTATGCACGCAGAACAATAACATTCCCTATAGTTGTTCTTTATATTTGTGTATGTGTGTTTGTGTGTGTTTTCTTTTTTGTTTGTTCTGTTTTCTTGTTTTTTATTTATATTAGATATAAACTAGTTATAAGTGTGTAGTTCAGGCTATTAGTATGCAGTCAAACCTGTCTTAGGCGGTCAGTCAATGGAACAAGAAAACGAGGCCGCTTAACAGAGGTGCTCGCTAAATGAAGGTTAAATATATTTACCAAAATGCTAGATTGGTGATATCAAAAGTGACACTGAATTAATGCCGGAGGCCGCTAATATAGGTCCAACTGTATTTCAATTTTATTGATATCAACACAACAGTTGGTGTTTCCGCTTGCCACGAGAAAACCCGTTTAACAGCTGGCCATGACAAACAATGTTACACACAATGTCTAAATAAATTAGGCAAAAAAGGTGTTTGTTTCCACTAACATCTCTCTATAAAATAGGGTTGGTAGGTCGGCAAAACTTTTTCATTATTTGTAACCTGTTTCTTATTTTTCTTTAGTTTAGGGTCGGTACTAAAAATTAGGTCGGTCAGATTAGTGGAAATAAGTAACTCTTTTTTCTTATTCCTTAACATCTTATAGGCTATCCGTCTCTTCCCTTCCCACAGAAAAAAGTAGTCTCTTCTGTTGATGCGGCATATAACAGCTAAAACAATTGTATCTGTAGTTTTAACCTAATATCTTATAATCATATAATTACCAATTATGATTCAATAACGATCTTAACTTTCATGTCCAATCACTAGATAACAAAAAAAAAGACTATATCTAGAGACGAAAACGATATGTTCGTCAAAGTTAATGAATATATCAAAACCCGTGACACGTCAACGGTGTTTTATCTTTCACACGTTCATGTCAATAGGCAAAGTTGGTAACTTTGTTGAGGGAAACCATTCACCATGCCATGCAAAACAACGACACTCGTCAAAATCGACAAATCCCCCCCCCCTCCCCACAAAAAAAGACAGCATCTGACATTATCGTATATACAAAGAGCCATCAATGCTTTAAATAACGCCATTGTAAATCAGGAGATAGTCAGGAAACGGGAGGAACATGCCCTGTCGAATAACAAGATATTTGTTGATAACGTAACTATCATTTCGTGTTTACGTGTCACCGTGGCCGAGTGATAATTGTCGCTGGATGCTCTTACATAGCCATTCGCTGCAGTGGGTTCTAGTCCGAACAATTCACTCTTTTTCTTTCCTCTAGAATTGAGAAAAACCTCAAAGCGGGCATGCGGTAGTTCGGAAGTCGTCATCCATCCATCTGTTAAATGCTGGATGTCGCTACACATATGACTGAACAACTGTCTCTTCATTGGTTATTTTATCTGTAGTCATAGAATACAGTGTCTCGAGAAGTGAAAGCATAGAGTTTAACAAAAAAAAAAACTCGGCTACTTCCCAGTGTAAAATACACTTTCCATTATATATCTTACGCATAAACATCCCATTATCTTATGCATAAACATCCATTATCTTATGCATACACTTTCCATTATCTTACGCATACACTTCCCATTATCTTACGCATACACTTTCCATTATCTTATGCATACACTTCCCATTATCTTACGCATACACTTCCCATTATCTTACGCATACACTTTCCATTATCTTATGCATACACTTCCCATTATCTTACGCATACACTTTCCATTATCTTACGCATATACTTTCCATTATCTTACGCATACACTTTCCATTATCTTACGCATACACTTTCCATTATCTTACGCATACACTTCCCATTATCTTACACATATACTTCCCATTATCTTACACATATACTTCCCATTATCTTACGCATACACTTTCCATTATCTTACGCATATACGTTCCATTATCTTACGCATATACTTTCCATTATCTTACGCATATACTTCCCATTATCTTACGCAAAAAAGGAAAAATACAGACTAGTAAATATAATCCAGAAACGCATATATTGAATCGAGTGAGATAATTTACGTACATATATCTGACACATAACGTCCCATTATCTTACGCAAAAGCATAAAATAAACATATTCATTCGTATAAGTAACCTCTGTTATATCGCGTGACATAGAACATATTCAAATACATGTATATCTGTATAGACAGGTCCATTCATTTATGGTTATATGTCATCAATATACTATATAATAATTAATAATAATAACGTACTATTTATCATAATTTAGAATTAAAAATTTTTTAAATTTGAAATGAGGATTTGATAAAATCTTAAAGATAAGAAAGTACTCGATAAATGAAGTTATCGAACTATTATATACGAAGCTATGGGATTATCATCGTAGGAATATGGCTTCTAAAAACATTGTAAAAGAGAGAACACTGTTGATTCACTTTACATCTTCCTATTAACAATCCCCCAAAACGGTGTCCTATAAGTTATGCCTTTGACCTTCACATCGCTTTTATCCAATCAATATAACCAAATTACAAGTGCAGCGTTACGGCTCAACGTGTAAAATTTGACATTTACAGATGCGGCTATTCATCAATGTTGTCATAAACTTAGTAATTAAGCAGACTCTCTACCGTCTCGGGTATAGCTTTTACAGCCAAGGATTTTCTTGGCGCCTCCGTGGCACGCATCTGTGACTCGATTATGTAACTACACAACATGGCAGCTTCGAAATGAGGAGGGTCGGTCAATAATTAATGCTGCATCTTAATTAATTTTATTTGAGGTGGAGTATCTCCAAAATGATCAAGCAATCAATCATTATATTTCATGAGTATAAGACCGTACAGTCAATACGTATATCTGAAATAATATTGTTCAATTATTCAAAACGGGGCGAGTATAATACGGAAACAGAGAGATGAATCGCTAAAATATTTCTTTGTACTATGTTAGATAAAAATGATATATTCTTAATTCATAAGTATAAACATTTTCCTAATGCAGTATATATCTGGTATTAGATGAGAAATATGAAGCACGGGCATGCAGGAATATTTCTAGAACACTGTTCAACTAGTCAACAAAATAAAGTTCTGCTTCTGCTACTATTTTAAGCTATGCAGAAAGCCAACTACTGCGTCGTAAAGGGACTTATATAATTCAGAGTAAATGTTATATTTTTGTCACACCAATAAAACAAATCAATAAATTACATGATCTCTAGAGACAAATTTTGATAATGAGCTCGTATTACCAAATCATATAAATGTTGATAATATCTGATTTTGATGAATTGCGAATATGAAGAAATAAAACAGTTTAATATCAGCGAACATATGCAAATTACCCATTTGTGTGTGTTTTCCGTGTAGTTCTATACGTAAAAAAATGCCAAACTGTCGTAAAAGAACCGTAATGCATTTCTCTCCTGACGAAAAACCTTTTAAACCATTAAAAAACGTAATGCCTCTGTGGGGAATGGATTCATTTAAGGCTATTGGTTTGACATTTAACGCTTATCGTACAGAAAAACATTTAAGTCTCCCGTTGATCTGCAATATATAGTCGGTGAATAAGACGTATGTGAGTTCTGGCAGGGAAATGTAATGGATCGTCTTTCATTTAAAACGGCTGAATAAAACGGGATACGTATAAAATATACAGTCAAAACTGTCTTAAGCGGCCAGTCAGTAGATTAAAAGAAAGTGACCGCTTAACAGATATGACCGCTAAATGGAGGCTAAACGTATACGAAAATGCTAATTTGGTAATATGAAAACTGTCCGCTAAATGCAGGTTGACCGCTCAATAAAGGTGACTGCTTTAATTGTATACTGAGATAAGATATTTTAACTTGTAAGTATGTTATAGTTTGTCCTACTTAATCGTCCAATAAAATGCATGTATTTGGTTCAAAATTTGAAAAAAATTGCATAAAATGAACCGTGGTGTCTTGCTATGGAGAAAATATTGTGCTTATGTAACAAAAAAGCATTATGGGCGGAGCTTGTTGTGACGGCGAATGATTTGTACTTAAACATAACGTGTACTGTCAATCATACGGGGCGGTTCCATACTGTGATCTGTTTGGCCTATACGTGACAAACTGTAGTTGATTCCGGTTGCGGATGGTTAGAGCAATCATCGCGTCAACGGGAGGTGGTGGGTTTGATGCCCGACCGCGACCAATGATTCGTTAAAATCATATGTAGTCCTGGAGTACGTTTTGTTTCAAGCAATTTATTGTTTATTGTTGCTGTTAGTTTTATCATTCTTATTATGCCGTCTTTAACATATTTTTTAATTAAAAGCCGGGCTACCTCAAACGTAATAAAATGTTTGAAGTAACGTAAAGCGCGATCTAATTGATATAAACTGCATTGCGCCACAACATGAAATGTGACATGCGTTTGAGAAATTGTTATTTCAATTTTGAAATTGTATCATAAACACGGTAACATTACATTTAGATATTGACGCGACAGTAAACAACGTGTTTGTCAGTCACACTTCGGTAGTGTCATGGAAACTGTTTCATTGTATCTCATGGGGAACACATCCATTTATTGCTTGGAACTCTTTTCATGATAACCATGAATAATAAATATGGTTTCATTCTAAATGAATCATGAATTGTTGAAATTTTGCGGTTTCTTTGATTTATTTGTTTCCTTACATGGGTGTAATACGGGAGCGCAGGAGGGACATTTAAGACTTACGCTTAAAACACTTGACTTACGACGGTATCCCTGTCATTTTGGAACTTGACTGTAGTTTAGTGCAGCCTCAATTTAATATCACGACGTGGACAAGTTAAACAATATTATACCGCTTCCTGACAATGGGCCAACCAAAGCACACGTGAGAAATAAAAGTATCATTTAAGCGAATTTGGTATGTCGTGGCCAGTGATCGAATCCACAACCTCTTCGCTAAAGTGGTGGACGCTTTAACCACTCGGCCGCCAGGCCTATTGTCTTACCTTTATTAATAGAAAATTTATATATAACATGTACAATGTTGGACATAAACAGTATAACTCATTCTGGAGAATTATGCTAATTCTCAGTCAAACAGGGTTTGTACGTTAAAATGCAAATATATTAAGAAATACCGAACAGAATCTATGAAAGTAATTGGCGATCTGGTAATTAACTATGAACATTCTCTGATAGCGCTCCTCGGGCGTAGTATTGAATATTAGTCGACAAGATCCTGTATAATTATTGGGTCTCATTTAAGGCAATTCGTTCTTCGAACAAGGAATTGCAAGCTTATATATCCGAGACCCAATTTAATTCCTCAGAGGGCACATGCAATGATGCATAAACAAATAAATAAATAAATAAATAAATAAATAAATAAATAAATAAATAAATAAATAAATAAATAAATTATAATACCATCACTACCCTTGTTATACATATCTACGCATATATCAAAGGAACACTACATGCGACATTTGATCATTCCTTACCCGGTTAGTATTAATTAATCTCCCATAATTTTCAATTATATATTAAAATATGGACACATAATTACAGACACGGCAGTATACATAAGATAAATAATTGATGGAAGCCCTGGCCGTTACGCAAGGAAGTTTCTTATCTATCCTACTATGACGTCTTTAATGTTAGGTCCACGGCCCCCTTTGTCATTTCAGCGCCCTATCTATTTGTCTGAAGTGATAGATTGATCGATATCCTGACGGTTGGTCAAAAGTGATACGCTTGACGGGAAAGGCAAATTAACTGAAATCGTTATCTTGTACCACGCCGGAAATATGCAGGCGTGCTTCCTACGAAGCACTCTACTTCGGTTTCTATCGTCATACTGTATGTTAGTCAATAACACATATCGCTAGAATGTTACATTTCGATACATTCGACGAGTCCCCGGCTGGGAGAACGAATTAGAAATGAACCATTGCTTATAACTAATCGAAACTGTGTTTCAGTTTTCTCTCTCCCCCCCTCTCTCTCTCTCTCTCTCTCTCTATTTCTCTGGCCCCACATCTGACGAACTCATTAAATGCGTTTTAATTTAGAGGAGTTTCAAACTTGATGTACTTGTCACTAAATCATTCACAGGTCTTTTTACCATGCACATCTCTACTGTTCAGTTTCATACTCTTTTTATTTACTTATGCCGAGTGGAAAGCGAAAATCGTTTTCTAGCCTGTAGAACGTAAAAATTCGAGGTCTAATTGCATTTGAAAATTTAGCGAATGTTTAAATCATTCCTGACAGTGGCTGAACAGAAACCGGTGTGCCAATCGATACCAGCAAGTGATAACCAACCTTGATATCATTCTAGCGGTTTCTCTTGCATACAATTATATAACCAGTGCAACTGATAAGGTGAACGTACGTGTTCTCCGGCGACCATATGCCGTAAAACTAAGTTAAAAATGCATAGAAAATATGCGGTTTATAGTTCTTATTATTTATAGCTGACATAAATTCATAGGGCTCTCAATCTCAGAGTCTGCAACAGTAAAGTAAATCGTAGTTATGAATTAAGTAATACCATGCATTGTCAAATATAGCTGCTTTCTGTTCTTTGTCAGAGATTAGCCTAATAAGAAGTGTGTATTTAAGTCATTTATGTTGTACATTCTAGTGTGACAAGACGATTCTGTGATAGGTCATATCTGGCACTGGTGCCGTTGACCACGTGGTTAAATTGCTTGCACCAGGAAGCCGTAAGTTCGATCCCGGGCCGGTCGCGACATGCTTAAGTCGTAAGAATGGTACTGCTTTGCGTTCAGCATACGTGTTAAAGCGTATTTTCAGGACTAGTTGACCCGGTGTCAAGACTATGTGACTCGGTGTGGTATGGCCAAAAAAAAAAAAGACAAAAAAAGACTGAAATACTGCCGATGGGACGTTAATTCCAAGCAAGCAAACATATTTACATAAATAACTACCATGTGGTATACATGAGACGCCCGTTTCTTAGTGGAAAACATCTCCAGGAATAATCATGCTTCTGGATTAACAAGATTTAGGCCATTAATTGAGCTAGGCCAGCTTCTCAACTATGCATAGTAAAGCATGGCAAGCGGTCATTGACGGATGCCAGTGAAACATATCATTCGCAAAGTTGAACGCATAGATGGCCCTGTTAAACAAGCAGCTCTACGACGACCGATAGAAAATGTGTTTACACTAGAAGACCTCTATTTCGTGGCATTATTTCGCTCAGAAGTGGTAATATTTAATATAATACATCAAACAAATACTCAATATTTATGCAAATCATGCTATTTTCCCCCTTTTATTTGCTTCAATTATATGAAGACTAATGAGTTCATCGTAAAAGGGGGTGTGTTTTCGGTGTTTTTTCTTCTGAATAAATCAGTTTTAAGTAACGAAACGTGAAATTAATTTCCAATGCGTTTTCAAATTTTGGAAGTAAAATTCAATCAAGAGTAAAGACATGTAATCAGAACGAAAAGAAACAATATTGTTAACTCGAAGTTAAGTATCCTTTAATCTAATTAAGGTTTCTTTACTTGCACTTTAGTGTAGAAACAATATGTAATTATCGCAGAAGAACATTTTCCCCCATAAAGCAATTAGTAATTCAATTTTCTGTTGTAAAGGTAACATTCTAATTTAATAATTTATACATTTTCTTTTTCTAAACAATTTTCATATCGAACTAATTAAAAAAATCACCACCATTTATATCACAAACCTTTCCTTGTGATTTATTTGTTATCATAGAACAATATTACATTATTGACGCTTGTTACATATTGACTTGTTTGTATTCATTAATGCCACTGATATGCATTCAAAATGAGATATTTACATGATGATCCTAAGTGTAATAATTAACAGACCACATCACATCGTTCTGAAGGCTAATAAAGATACGCCCGTCCGAATCCACTTGGATTCATAACAAATCTGGGAGACACCATGTTCCACTTGAAACTCCGCCGTTGATATCCTATACTACTTTCAGTAACACAGCAATACAGAATTTCCGCTTTTTCTAGCACAATAATATTCATGCGAAAACAACACTCAAGTGTGTTACTTGAATTATTGTAAAACTTTATATTATATAAGCGAAGTAAATTGTTTTTATTTCACTACATGGACGCATATTATTATATGAAAAAGGTTATCTTGATATATTCAAACAGTTGCAAATTCATTTATATTCATTCACTTTAATTCTAGAGGAAAGCAGCTTCTTATAACTTATATTTATTCCTCTCTAATATTCCTGGGTTGGACCAGTACTTTGCGCCTTGGAAAGTCAAGAAAACCCCATGCTTGCCCAAACGGAGTTCGAGCCCACAGCCTTCGGAGGATCCGCAGTCGGACCACTGGACCAGTGCGCCCTTAAATTCAACTGTTTGTAATGAAATGATAATAATAATAATGTATTCAGTAAAACACGTAGATGTCAAATTCGAAAAGAATCAAAAGGGTTGACGAAAAAAGGCTGTGTACTTCACAAATGTCTTCAATGGCCAAATAAAGAATATTTTGTTAAAAGAAAAACATAATACACTCAGTATATAGGTCCCGAGTCCAGCCATGTTATCCGAGGATCATAGCTTCAATCGACGTGTGTGACATGCCAAAGCCATTAAAATGGTATAAATTTAGTTCACTTGCTTCTTCCTGGGCATATACAGGATAGTTCCAGAACCGATTTTCCGGGCCTGGTGTTCTCGAAAACATTAAATGGTTCTTAATACGATTTTCATACTCGGACTTAATTTATATCCCTTAGTTTCAATAAAATTTGAAAATGGTACTTAAAATTTGAGCCAGGGATAGTAATTAAGTATTTTAGAGACACGAGGCCTGGTGTCAGGATGATGTGCCAGTATCGTTCAAGTGGCAGTAGAGCAGCACGTTATCTATCTAATGCAGTCAAAGGTTTAGTAGTACCAGTAGGTGTTAAACCTAGACAAACAAACACTTAAGTTGGTGAAGAGATCGACAAAGTTACAGAGGACATGATTTGTATCTCAGTAGAGACATATAAAAGTACATCAAAGGAAGGCACAGTCTGTGCGTGCTGTGCGAGGTACCATCAGGGGGCAACAAAAGACACGAAGCGTGGTTTACAAATATAATAAGAGATGGATAGTATAATTTTGTAGTGTTTACATAAAAAAGCATGTGGCATTAGTTATTGGGAAGTTTCAATACTTTAGCTTTAGTACATACTGATAAAAGAACGCATGGAAAATGCTCACATAAAATAATTCAATTTTCAAGAGAATCTGACATAGGTTGTTTTTTTTGAAAAAAAAAAAGGAAACGGGGACATAACTGTGAAAACTGTGAGTTACATGTACTTGCCCTTTCGAAATCGTTTCCAACTTGGAAAGGTACAAGTATTCCACACTTGGAGTGAATGCGTTTGACAAAATTTGAGAAATTGGTCTTAAACAAAAGACTTAACCAACCAACACAGAATATTTTAAGTAGAATGAATGTCAAATGTTACGGTATAAAAATGTATATAAGGGTTAAATGTCTAACTGAAAATGGTTCCGCTTTTTTTTTATTGTGAACAAGTATTCTAAGTTTAAAGTGAACATGTTTGACACACACACACACACACACTAACCAGCGAAGACATATTTAAGTCTAAAAAAGGCAGTAAGAACTTTAGAATTACAGACCCTGTTGAAATTGTTCAAATAGTGAACAAGTACTCCAAGCTTGAAGTAAATATGTTTGGTTGTTATTGAGAAAACAACCAACCCAGAAAAATCATAAATCAGAAAAAAGGCAAAGTGTGTGCCTATATGACGTTCATAGTTACCATGGTTTGGAAATGAAGTCCTTTTATGAGACTGAACACGAATTTCAAGTTTAAGAAACGGTTTTAGCGAAATGGACGTGAATGAAAACCTTAACCAACGCTAACGCCGACGAGGGATTCATGACAATGCCTCCTCTTCTTTTCATCGAAACGTGGATCTAATATCGACCCTTGACTTACGGACTGTCGTGACGCACAACTAACCTTGCCAACATATTTTGAACAAAGGTGACAAATTGGTGCTTTTATGGCATGGTAAAAAAAAAAGCAAAAAAAAGCTTAAACCCCTGACCATCATATTAATTATGGCTTTGGGACCGGGTGATAAATGAGACGTTTTTCCTATAGTATATGCATACCAAATTATATCGAATTTAGCTAGTAAGCATCAAATTCTATGTGTCATTAACATTGATTTACAGATCTGTGCTATGTACTCGATACAGTCTCTCCCAAAGATTGATTAAACCCGCAAATGCATTTCTTGTTCAGTAATGTTTCTAGTATGAATGAATTGAATGCAGCGTGGAAAAATAATAAAATTACATAGGGTGTGTGCGTGTGTGATAAAACAGCAGTTGACTGGGTACGCAATGCAACTTCTACGTATTGTTATCATACGTTTGTGCGACTTTTTTTTAATTTAAATTAACTTAATCCGTTCGATTTAACCTGAAGTGTTAAAAGTTCATTATTTATATAGGAGAGCTGCTCTATATATTCATACATTAAGCAAAATATATGTAGGTCGTGCGTCACAATTAATTTGCAAGTCATAGACAAGTCACTTTTGCAGGGGCCTCCGTGGCCGAGAGGGTAGAGTCGCTGACTTTAACACTTACTCAGCCCCTCATCGCGTGGGTTCGAATCCCGGCAGGGTCATTCAGATTTTCATGTAAGGAAGCCTTCCAGCTGGCTTGCTGTAGGTCTGTGGCCTCCGTGCATTCGGGGTCTTCCTCCACCTGTAATTAGCTGGACGTCGCTATATGACTGAAATACTGTCGAAGCGACGGTAAACTCAAATAGTCAAGTCATTCACCTTTGCAGTTTTTAACAGTGATAGCTTTTCCGTTCATTACAAGGCCAAAGGTCAAACAGCAAAGAGTACGACAAACATAACCATGTGTTAATTTGTGTAAATTTGATCAACCACTGACTACCTATTGGACATGTTGTAAACACAATGGTCTCTTGTATTGTATATTTATTTATTTTTGGAATTTATTTTATATTTTATTGGCAATTTAATCTTCTTGCAGTTAGTCATCATGAATCAGTTAAATGTTTGTCTTGCTTAACTGTATAACTTACTATGGTCTGTTTCATAGTTGTTTGTTTTTTTTCATATCATTGTTTTGACCCACTTTTCTCGTGTGTATCTACAGGTACATGTAAGTATGTGTATACATAGACGTGCGTGTTCATAACTTTCATACTTCTTATTTCTTACTGTTGACAATAGACTGTATATGTTTTTGTCAATAAACTCTTGAATTGAACTAGTTTGGCTTGTTTACTTGTTAAATATATATTGAACTACATATACATGTGAATGGTCATATGGGTGTATCACATGGTACTAATTGACAGATACATGTTACTGTCTCGAAAACATGAATTGAATGCACACAAGAAACGTCTTCATATTCATTTATATATTTAACGCTTACACGGAGCTTTCAATAGCCACGCTATCTTGGAATTGCATTTAAAAAGCGTTAAACTGCTTATCCCTCAAAATTACAATGAAATCGTCAAATATATTAATAATGCATACATATGCTTTTAAATTATTTAATCGGGAAGAATATTTTAATATTGGCTAAATCAATTTTAGGGACAAAAACCGTGAAAATTGCTGGATGAAAACAAAATGGGGGTCTGTTTAGAGACCTTGTTCCGTGTCAGTATTCATTAATCACGCTGACACAGGCTTTGTCATGAAACATTGAAATCATCACAAAACCAAAGGGAATGCATTTTACACCATTAATGGGTTTCTGGCAGTCAAGAAGAATAACTTGTTTTGTTTTTCCTCTTCATTGTTTGCAAAACATCGTTTCTATATTGGCCGATTCCAACCATTGGTGGGTTTGTCGGACGAAAAGAAATATTAAAAGCAAGCCACAGTAGAAGCAAAAGACGTAGGTTTTGATGAAATCAAAACTAAGTCATATGGCTCGTTACAAGGCATATGTGTTTTAACTTTTCGCCGACTTTATTTGTCTTGTAATCATAGATTGTTGTCTGATTCTTTATTCACTTTTCGTTTGGCGTATCTCCAAGAGATATACGGAAACTTCTTTTGGTGCAAAATCGCACCAAGAAGCCCCGTATTTAGCCTGGAATTTGTCCAACAAATTAAACGCAATCCATATCTCCTATTCATGTTCTGGTACGCAGGCTATCTCGATATAGTTTGGTCATGATAGTTATATTGAATCAATTGCCCTAGATATAAATATCAGAGGCAAACACTTTAACACTACTCTATAACCATTAAGTCACACACGTATTTTAAAGAATACATTTTTACTGTATAGATATACCCATCTAAAAAGCATTGGCAACATTCCCTGTCAAGTGTAAGCTGTTATTTCATATTACTACTTAATATGTATATTATTGTTTATGACATGTCAAGCAGTCTACATCCCAGACGAGACTTTTTGGTATATTTTCGTATGTGTCGTGCTGCAAGGAAACCAATGAAATGCTGAACGATGGGAAATATTCCAAACGAAGTTTCAAGACGGGAGCAAGATCATGAGAAACAATAGACATTATCAAATGTTAACACAACACGATTCAACCAATGCCACAACGTTGTTCGTGTCATAAATGAAATAAAACTCCCATCAAGGCCGTTGGGATTTTTTTTCAAATGTTTAAAATGCTTCTTCCGTATTAATACATGTAGCTCTGTATTTCAAATTATGTATTTTATAGTAAAAAGAAAATTTATGAAAACTATTATGATTATCGTATTACTGTTTATAAACGAACATTAATAAAGTTCTAAATAAACACACGTGATTCCCATTCCAATTGCACAAACAAATGATTACAAGGAAAATCGAATACCACTGGAGAGGTTTTGTACGAGCTAGTGTTAATTGCAATTACGTATTTGACCTCTCCTCTGTGAACAGTATTCCCATCTGAGAACAACTCACGGCGCTTTGAACATGAAACTTGTTTAATTAAAACGTAATTAAGAGTCTGCCTCTACTTAAGGGAAATGTCACATGTTACAGCATTTTTACCTACAGCGATACAGTTCAAAGACTGTCGAATTTATTTATAGATTGAGCAGCACATTTTGATGTTTTATTTTGATGTTTTATCGGTGTGTGAACTACATTTGGGCTTTTCAAAATGGCCGATGTCCCTCGGACTTCACCCATCAAAATGGACAATTCAATTCCAATACATTGAGGATATTTGAAGAAGCCTTTCAGATGGCTTGCAGTAGGTCGGTGGTTCTACCCGGGTACATCTGTGTACTCGGGGTCTTCCTCCACCTGTAATTAGCTGGACGTCGCTGATTGATATGATTAAAATACTATCACAGCGACGGTAAACCCCAATACTACTACTACATGGAGGATATTTGTTTGTTTTGAGAGTGGATATGGAATATACCTCATCTCAAAGTGATACATTATTAACATTTTGAGATAACATCACTTCTCGATGGGATATATTCCATATCCTCTCAAAATTAACACAATTTTCTTTTTTATTTTAACCCTATCCCTCATATAGACTCATTTTGACGCACTCAATAGGTACCATATAAAGTCTGATCTGCAGAAAACCACAGTTAAACCTTACCAAATTTAATTACAAAATCCTCATTTCCAGACCACTGAGGAGCAGCGAACAGCATAAAACCTGATCAGCCTGCGAGTTACTCGCAGGCTGATCTGGTTTTATGCTGTTCGCATAGGTTTTTTTCATGGTGTCTTTATGAGGGGAAGGGTTAAAGGCTGGTGAAAGACTAGAACTATTTTGTGTAGATATATTTCACCAATCTATGAGATATGGATTTAATCTCACTGATAGCACCTAGTATTTAATCAGTAAGCTTAAAATAAATGTATATACATTTTATTCCCTTTATGTTGAACATTTTAAATAGATGAAAATCAACTATTTTATTGTAATATTTGGTGGTTAAAGTTCCCCATCATAGAAGTATGAAATCATGGCTGAATGACGCATATAGGAACAAATTTACATCCTGTCCTTCGAAAGTACAACACATTCACTAATAATAGTTATTCCATATCAGTGTGCAAGTAAACCTAAATTGTACATTCGTGTTATTCTGTGTGAGGGGAAACAGGTGTTTTATTCTCTTCTCTCATGTTTGAATTATTATTTTCTGAATTGAAAAGTAAAAAAGCATTGCATGACACTGGAAAAAAAACCCAGGAAACATGGATGTCATTTCAGCGCCCAAAACACACGGATTTTATTTATTTAACGAAATACATGACAGTTCCACTTTGAATTATACTATTTTCGTGACATCTGCAATATTTTGTCAAGGTACGTTAATGATTTAAATTATTTGTTTACATTGATAAAAACAGTTCCTAAGTGCTCGTAGAAGAACAAACCACACCTCATGTTAGTCACGTGGAAGGCTAGTGTAGTTCATCTTTATATATGTGTATTAGATTAGAATTAAGTTGAGATTTTAATATATCGAACACATATTTTCGTCAGCCTTCCAACCGGCTTGCGGCAGGTCGACGGTTCTACGTGGATGCCTCAGTGCATTCGAAGTCTTTCTCCACCTGTAATTAGCTGGACGTCGCTATATGACTGAAATACTGTCGCAGCGACGGTAAACCAAAAAAAATCAATCAATCATATTTTCGCCAACCCTGTACTAAAAGTGTTCAACAATAACTGTCGATTGTAAAGAACTCCGTTCATAATTTACTTAATATGATAATTCATCTGAATAAAAATTGATTTCAGTAAAGGGCTTATCATAGCCTATGAAAATAGTATGTGTCAAAGAAAATATCTCATTGTTTTACAGTTTTGATTGGAAAATGAAACTTTGAACGAATTTGAAGCGTAATCTCGGGGTATATGTACCGATCAAAACAATTTAGGCATATATTGTATTTAGATGAAGAAACGCGTGTATGGATTCGAAACCCAATAAATACGCTTAAAAGTCTGTGGTAATTTTTTTCGAGAAGAGATAATAAACAAATAGCGCAAAGATAAGTATCTTCCTTCAAAGTATTCACCACTATGTGATATGTTATTTTCCGACTCTAAATCAATTTATAAATGCGTTTTCGGCCGTCGTATCTTAACCCTTTCCCTCATATAGACTCATTTTGACGCACGCAATAGGTACCACATAAAGCCAGATCTGCAGAAAACCACAGTTAAACCTTATCAAATTTAATTACAAAATCCTCATTTCCAGACCACTGAGGAGCAGCGAACAGCATAAAACCTGATCAGCCTGCGAGTTACTCGCAGGCTTGTCTGGTTTTATGCTGTTCGCATAGGTCTTTTCATGGTTTCCTCTATGAGGGAAAGGGTTAAGACGCTTTCTCATGCAACAGACTGACGCACTTCAAACCATTGCTTATTTTTTTTAAATAATTAAAGGTCACCGACTTGGACAAACACGGCATTATAAATGACCATTCTGACACTGCAAGGTTATTTGCATTTTTACATGGTCAAGATTTTGTTCATGGTGTTTTGTTTTGGTTCCAAACAACAAAAATAATAATACATTTAATATTATGGCCCATTATCTCATGTACAGTTTCAGCAACGTCCTAGTTAGGAAACTATTTCTTTCTGTACTTGTTTGTCGTTTTACTGGGGCAAATTTCTGGACATCTGTAAGCATATTTTGTATCCGTCTTCACTTAACTTTCTCTTTCCTTAAAAACTCCCCGAGGTTTGTGCGAACGGTACCTACTGACATGATTCATGTAACACATCGAGCTATTGCTTGATTGTAAAATGTGCGTTAGTTGCAAAAAAAATTAAAAAAATCATATACTTTTTTTTTCTTTTGTGGTGTTTTCGGATTTTCTTACACCTTCGAGTTTCATTTCATTATGTCCATCAACACTACATATTTCATGAAATATGTCATTTTCCTCTATACCAGGAATACAACGATTCTTCATATTGGACAGTATTTGATAAGTGAAAAGTGAACTTTTCCAACCATTTTAGCATTAGCATACAAAGTGGATAGTTTTAATCGAGCCATTATCACATCGTGACAGAACGGATTCAAAAATGTGTGGTATCGATTGAATGGTTTTACTCTGAAGTTATTTATTCTATGAAAATCGAAAGACAGATATAACTTGATATTTAAACTGATGAATTAAAAAAATGTGTATGATTGTTTTATGTACGTCATACTGACTAAATTGAAGAAGATTGGCGTGCTTGAGATTGAAATAATTTAAGTGTGATGACATAGTTTATGTCTCGTATGCATAAATGTATTCAGACATTTACCGTCAGTCATTTTTTTTTATTTTCATTCTTGATTTTATGTTTATTTCAACATTACCCCAAAAGTAGCAAATTGTTCCAATAACTAAGTCTACAAGACGATACGCTATCTTTAACAAATTACGCTAGAAGATGATTATCAGTATTTCGGTAAATATAATAAATAAAAAAACTAGACAGACGTGGTAATATTATATTCAGAAATGTTCACCAATAAAACTTTAATGATTTCGTATGACACCAACTTCAAATCTTGTGCTGTGAACTTTTTTAAAAATTAAATATTTGTTGAGGCCATTTTCAAAATGTACCGTGATCAAAATTTAACACTAGTCTTTCTGTTTTTATTTCGAAATGAATGGTAAATAATCCCCAAGATATCGATCCAGACAAAAATTCTTCAAAATAAATCAGTAGATATATTACAACGCGTCTGATTAATACCCCGGGCGTCCGTAAAAGGATTTAAAATCAATATTTTCAAATTTTCTTTGTTTTTCTTACGAAGTGCTTTCAACATCAAATCCAAATTTAACCGAGTATCGCCGAGTGTCAACGAATGTGTCGGAATAAACCGAAGTAAAAACATTCGTCATTACACTTATAAAACCATAAACGTCCAGCGACGGTTGTTTTAGGACTTTTTCTCCGTAAGGCAGATAATGCGTTGGCTTGCGTGATATCACGAGTTCGACTAGTGACATCATAAAAAACCCTGTCAAACTTTCTTGTAAGACCAGACTAACGCGTCTTAAAACGTCCATTATTTGATGGCTACAAGCAAGGACGCCAGACTAATGCCATTTCTACATATATACAATTACGAATATTCTAAATTCCGACAAGATGGAAAGTACTCGTGCACAATTAGGTATTATACGATGGCTAAAATAGGACAAGTAATATTTCTTTAAAGATTATAATGCTTATACTTTTATTCAGCGACATCCATTTAATAACCGGTGAAGGCAGACTTCGAGTCAACAGTGGCACCTGATCTCAAATGACAACTCCGAATGACCCTGTCGTTCCGGGACTGGGTGACCTTATCCACTCGGCCACTGATGCCGCATTTCCTGACTTAGTTATTAGGCAAAATAGGTTTGAAAAGAATAGTTCGTTTGACTACAAAATGAACCAAACTTCTGATAATTCAATAAAAACAAATTAGATTTGTCAGGTTGAAACCAGTGCAATGGAATGAAAATATTTCAATATATTATACTCTACTTGTTACAATTTCCGCCCTGAAAACGGACGATAAATAGGGGTTCTTTTATGTAAGGACGTATACAGATGGACAAACAAAACTGAGATAATAATAGAACTGTTCTTTTGGTTACTTCAATGGTGCAATAACTATATCAACCAATGTCTAGACAGAAGGTAATAGAACAACTAAAATTCATTCCTATCGACACATTTAGTTGGATGTAGACATTTTATTATTACAGATCAGAGTTAATTAAGTTAACAGCCTGCAACACATGTGGTCCAGGACGCATTCTTGTGAAGCAATCAATGCTGAACAGTTATATCTAAAGCCACACAGTATTGATTATGTCGAAAACCACATGACTACCGAGTCCACGATAAGGCTATAGTGCGCAGTTAAATGTTTGCCACTTGGTGATTATGATGAAGATTGTTATGATGATGATGATGATGATGAGATGATGATGACAACGATGGGGTGATAATGATGATAATGATGAAAATGCTGACAACAGTGATGATGTCAATCATGATGGCGGTGAGGATTTTGATGCTTATGATTTGGTTATATTGTTAGGCTGTGGACAATATTTACATTTCTATTGGTGCGAAGTAGCAGAATTTATGACAAGTCCTTGCAGCCGAATGTTTACATCGTCCAACCCAAGAGCAAGTCTTTAAATTCTCCCATTTTTTATCTTCTATTTTTTTTTAAATATAAATCTTTATCAAATGGATGTTTCATTTGGAAACAGCAAATGCTTTTGGCGAACACAAACGCTTAAATATACGCGTAACCAACGCGTATGACACGTGATCCCTGATCCAAAGGACTTGATTATTTGAGTTTACCGTCGCCTCGACAGTATTTCAGTCATACAGACACGTCCAGCTAATTACAGGTGGAGGAAGACCCCGAATGCACGGAGACATCCGGGTAGAACCACCGACCTACCACAAGCCAGCTGGCAGGCTTCCTCACATGAAAATCCGAATGACCCTCCCGGAATTCGAAACCAGGCGGTGAGGGGCTGAGTGAGTGTTAAAGTCAGCGACTTTACTCTCTCGGCCACGGAGGCCCCTTGATCCAAAGGAAGTGGGTATATAGTCCATGATTATGGGACCAGGTGTTATACAGAAAGCAAGAACACCGGAACTATCTTTAACTATCTTTAACTACAGAGTTGGACAATCATACGTTGCATAATCTTCTTCCCAATATTGTTAAAATAGGAATATGCTTAAAATGAATTTTAAAGAAAAAGGTAAAATATTGCATGGTATTCGTATACAGCTAACAGATGGCATTTTTGGTCTTAAAATCCATATTTGTTTTAAGAAAGAAAATTAAGATAATTCGTGTGACTATCAAACTTATTTTAAAAGCTAATCCAATCTATTGATAACTTTTGATTATTGTCAGGTACATTATATATGACCATGATATATGAAATATTTTCATATAACGCTGCTGCGGGACATACCAGCTGTATCACCAGGATTTAAATCAATGTAAATGTATGCACATGGCACATAAAAGACCAAGATGTCTTTTTCTATGTAATCTAAAACAAACGCTGGGAACGGCTGCTTCGATCTTAGCATAAAAAGTAATATGGTGAACAGCACTTATCTTTGAAACTAAGAACTGCTAGCATTTTCTTGCAGTGAGGTATACGTCAATGATACGGAAAGGGCAGTTATGATCACTTTAAATGATATTGTAGTGTATCAGAACTTGTTCTGTCTAAATGGGCATAGTTCTCAAAATGACTGAAATTTTGTTCGCTGGACGTAGAGTATAGAAAAGGCATAACGCCAAAGCTTCAAGATAAAGTATTTGTATTTGCATCTGCTCTCAATTTTGAGCACTGATTTACAGAACGTAGACTTGAATGTTTGCTCTTACAAGATGTAGGACGTGAAAAGTCGAAATAAATGTCCCCGCGGTATTGGAGTATTTTGTGAAATAGTGTGACCATTACGTAATGTTTTAGCTGGGGAAATTGCACAGAGGAGAAATGTTCCTTGTAATCAAACCTCAGGTCCATCCTTACGTCTAATATATGACTTTGATAATACACAGAATCAAGTCAAGTTAATTGGAAGACTGTTTGCATTATTTTGAACGTCATATTCTCATTAAGTTCCAATAGCTAGAACATTTAATGTACTAATTAGGAATTTGTTGATGAATTTGTTAGTTTTATGAAGCTCAAAGCTTCCTCGTGGATTAAATTTTAATGCATGCTAGGCAGATTGTTAGTTTTAGGCATCATGTGATGGACCTGAGACTTATCAGTCGTATTTCTGAAGCTTAGACACCATGAAGTCACGCATATTGACAAATACTCAATCGGTTTGACTAGACGTGTCTTTCTACTTCAATCCCGAGATACGCAAAGCAACGGATCAGAAACAGTCGTATATTGAATAATAATAATCATTGTAAATGAGTCATATACACGCATGTATGCTGTTAGATTGAAAATTTCAACATTTAGATATTAGCCAAATGCACTATCATACATTTGTCCTCCACAAAATACTCAATTAACGAATTCGAAATATTTTTCATGCATGTGTATTTAATATAGACATAAATGCTATATCCCCAAGGAACCTTTGATGTCATTATTACATTTTATATAAAATGCCACAATGATTGCATTTTTTGACATCCTTCATTAATATATATTTTAAGTACAAAATGAAAGCTATCTTTAATCAAATATACAATGTTGAACATTCAGGTTCAAATCCCCTGCTGCAGCAGAACTGTGAAATTATTGATTTTCGTTGACGTTAAATTTCGTGGAATCTGTAAGAAAGTCGATTTCGTGGGTACATATATTCGTGGATTCATGCCAGAAAAAAAAAAGTGAGGTCTATTAAATGAACAATTTTCATGGGGATTAATTTTCATGGAGAAATCCATCAACGAAAATAAGTCCCCACCGAAAATTTTGTTTCTACAGTATACAGACAGTTGAAACAAATAACCTCTGGTAAGTCTGAACATATTGCGTGTGTGGGAGTCCCTTGCAATATTTATGTGTTTTTTTCAAACGCCTACGATGAATTCCAGTGCGACAGAAAAGAACACATTTTAAGAAGGAAACGAGAATAATCACTTGAATGTATCGCATCTATTTTCAGGCACCTGTCAGTTTATTTATGTTTAGCAATGACACAGTTATGCTTACTCCCACACAAGAAAATACATATTTAAGTGGTTGTCTAACAGTCTAATGGACATCTCTAGGTGGTCCCTAAGAAATAGCAAGAAAATGTATAGTTAAGTGTAATGCAGCAGACTATTTGAACGCCTCTATGTAGTCCCATCAGAAATAGACGCACTGTGTTTATATTTTATTTAGCTCTCTGCGTGTTCTTTCGCTATTAAATGTCGTTATTTCACCTCAGTATTGATGAAAATGAATGTTTCAACAAATGCATTATCGTATGCCCAAAAGGTTTGAAATGTATGTGTTTCTTCGAAATCAAACGATTCACATGTTTTGTTCTTTCTCTATAACCTTGCGGTGACAATTCTGAACTTAATTTGACCCCAGTTTTTATTAAATCAATTATTGTCGGTTCCAGTACGTTATTTCTTATGGCGTCGATAGGTATTTGACTGATTTTTATTCATGATGAATTAACATGGTGATGCTTTAATGAAAAGTGCTGTGTTCAAAGTAAACGTGTATTTGTATTCTATACTAAATCATCAAGACCAGTAGCTACTTCACCTTATTAATTCATAACACTAGTCAAATGTATACTTTTATAAAATCAAGGTACATGGTTGTACGTACACCAAGTGTGTCGATAATTATATTATGCTCTGTGTTTAGAATGACTAGGTCGTGCCTTTCTTGGCATGTGTGTGTGTGTGTGTGTGTGTGTGTGTGTTGAGAGGGTGTTGTGCCCTTTGATGCTTCGGCTCGTCTAAAAATGACCTCTCAGCTGACGTCACAATCAGTCAACCACTCACGTCACGTCACGATCAACTAATCACACACGTGATGTCACAATAATACACAATGCGAGTGAAAGATCTTAAGTGCAGTCATGTGCTTGACAATCAATGTGACTTTAAAAAGAAAAAGAACAAGCATTAAAAATAATTCTGCTTAGCTGACAACAGTTTAAAATGCAGGTCTTGCAGAATTACTCGAGTTGAAAAATATGTCATGTATTAAATATGAGTGATGCGGTGATCGTCAAATGAAGTGCATTCGTCACCCACGACATCGTCTTCACAGAATGTACATATGTTTAATTTTCTATCGAACTTGCCAACTCCTATTACTCCCACTGTGCATCGGTTCTCCTTCAAAATGTGTACGTTATTGATTGAAGTACAATTCCCCCGAGAGAGAATTTAATTAATATACAACTATACGAAGATGAACAAAGATTCAATATCCTCTTACAAGAAATGGGGGGGGGGATAACATAATCCCCTTCAGACGTTCTCCCTCCGGTGTTAGGAGAAGGACAATACCGCTGATTTTATGTTGATAGGGGAACTTCTTCACCAATCGTCTTTTAACTAGACGCATAGACGTATACATGGTCCCTGTTGAATACGCTATTAATGATGCTGTGTAAACAGTCTTTCTATTTTAGGATCTTGCTTCGTGTTCCTAATTGGCACGTAACAAAGATTTGATCAAATTCGCGGTAATTGTGAATACAAAAGGTCTTCGAATAAACAGACAAACCATTCATTTGAAAAACAGATTGCTGACAAAAAGAAGAGAAACAGCCACTAGAAGTCTCATGATACTTCTTAATCCAATTCTTTGATTTCATTATTTTGTATTTCACCGTCAAACGGTCAATGATTAAACAAACAAACGCGGGATTCATTACAAACGGATATTATATATGAGGGTTGCACCAGATTTGAGATAAATCTGAAATAACAGGTATGGGTGCATACTAGAATATGTAGGAAGATGATTTGTGAATGTTTCAAAAGAAGTCGATAAAAAGAGTTTAAAAGAAAAGTTTGAACTTGACTTTATACATACATAATTATACACATTCATGCACATATATACACATGACACATACATATATCTGCATATGTACATAAAATACATTCTTGATAGATTGACAGACGGAAGGAAGGACAGACAGAGGGACAGACAGACAGACAGATAGACAGATAGATAGATGGATAGATAGATAAGGGAAAATATTAATTACGTAACATCATGTTACGTAAAATATATTCTCTACTTAGTGTTACAGTAAATGTATGTGAAACATGACGAGAAATCTGCATTTCAATTGGCATAACGTAATACAGGGATTGAATTTGCATTTGCCAGAGGAATGAAACAATGATTTTATTGAAGCAAATACAGAGGCTTCTGGGTTCACGGTTGATTCGTATGAACAAGCATACGACGTATTTTGACCATGACGCAACGTCAATATTGAGTTCTAAAGACAAAGGTCTTAAGATTGCTCCTCTAATACAGCATGCCGATGGCTCTTGATTAATAATGGAATGTTACTAAAAAGGACTTACCCACTTGGATTGGGTTGCAATACATTAGAGCAACGCAACTGCTCCATAGAAGAATGGTGAAGCATCGTTTGTGGATCCACATTCCTTCATTTAGCTTGTTCCTGCGTGGTGTAGCTGGTCCCTAACCGACACTAGATATGTCAGAAAAAGTCAAGTCTACATCCATGGTCTCAACATCATAATTCCTCACAGCACATTTTTTTTTTGTTTTGTTTTATAGAACAAAAAACTTATGTCATCAACACACAGTTAATCATCGTCTATTTGGACCCTCCTTTACGAATTCGTTAACACAGTTCTTTAATTAAGGCGTCAGATATCTGAAACCTTGTCTTTTCATCAACGGTGGATCTATACAAACATACGGTTCTTCTGCCTCGCAATGCTTTTCAACGATAAACTAATATTGTTTTATAGACAGGATATCTGTCGAATGTTAAATTGGCCACTCCAACACTGGTTCAGTTTCCATGATGCAAAGATTTCATGATAAGCTCTGAAACCGGTGATATTCTGCAGAATATTTAGTCCCTTCCGAATGGCTTACACACAAAACAAACACAACCAATGCATGTATTGATCAGTGTCCTTGTCTATATAATTCTATGTAAGGATGTATGAAAGGATACCATTGACTGAAAAACTCTGACTTGATGCGAGCAAGACCAGGTGAAACGTATTTCAATCTTTAAATATTTACATGTTGCTGACGGAGATGAAAGAGTTTAAATAAAAACAGAGAGTGGTTGGAGTATTTAATCCATCTACTCGCTCTCCGAGATAAACCAAGCCTAAATGATGTTTGTTTATTTACCGTTATCAAGCTGTTATTTCTATAGGATATGTTTATCTAGGTCTATCCAGTTTCTAATCTCGCAATCAGGGAAATATATGTTAAATGTTTCGTCTATTAAACCCACGCATGATTCAAATCTCGGCTTTAATGACAAGCCTTACCGATAAAAAAGTGAACACTCTCTGTATGAAAAATAAACAAAATGCCAGGGCAAAAATATCTAACCTGTTTTTTTTATTCCTTCAATTTCAGCACTGGTCACTATAATCCAAGCATACACATGTCTCGGCCACTCCCCGTCTTTTTTTTTTAATATTACAACCAATGTGTCGCCACAGTTTTGAACGATCTGTAACGGCTTTCACGTTCTTTATATCACTGACCTGTTATGGTACCCATCGTCAATTTGGCCATTCCATATTAGATCATATAATGACACTGAAAATGAGAAAAACATTGTTTTTGCCTGTTGTTTTTATCGGGCCAATACCACGCTATAAGACTGGTTTCGAATGGATCAATACTAGACCTTCGTTCTCTCTTCCTAACACACACACAAGACATTGGATGAAAGACTTGGAAATGCTCTACCGGGAAAATATTGAAATATAGCGCAGAGTGTAATCTTCTTTAATTTTTCTTTTTCTTTTTTTTTTCTCTTTTCCTTTTCAAGACTTGAAGAGAAAGGTGAAGTACTTATTTACCACTTATTGTATAGGTTATTTTTGTGATCTTATAGTTCTATATTTAGTGTAGTAAAACGTATGTCTGTAAATAAGTAAAGTATACCCAACGCATTAATAATATACAAGATATAAAATAGAGAAATGGCCTTGCATTTTACGTATATATGTTACAGTTTTGTAGATAGATGAATATCCCACCTCTCTCCCTCTCTCTCTTTCTCTCTTTCTCTTGCCTGTCTGTTTAAAAGATAGGCAGGTTCAATATTTGCACGAGTAATTTATATATAAAAAGTAATTGATTTGTAGTATTTTAAGTAATATTGATAAACGAATATTCGTGAAATCTGATATTCGATCTCTCTCTCTCTCTCTCTCTTTCAGAACAAAAATACAAACGAAAACACACACACACAAAAATGCAAAATTGCATTTAATATTCATATATATGTATCGATATATAATATAATCATATTATATCTATTGGCTGATAACCTAAGTAAAATATCTTAGGTTGTGTATGCAATGATGTATATGTAAGTCCATATGTACGTATCTATTACGACACTTATGTACGTGCGTAAATGTACATAATGAATCTAGACTGGAAACATATACTGTGACGCAATCTTAGTCCACTTTCAGTCCATCATCAGGATTACCTCTTGCTTAGAGTCCCCAGACGTGTATAATGTGTATTTTACCAGCTTGTCTTTACATTCGTCACCTAGGCGACGATTCCGTACAGTGTCGTCCATATGTTCGATAAGAATTTGGCAAGATACTTTAGTTACAGACGCAGACTTACTTAAGCAGTACTTTTTTGCTGAATATTACAATATCCGCTTAACTGTACTTTTCTGTTTAAAGCTATAAGAAGATACGAGACTTTTATTATCTTCATTTTCGGTTTATCGAAAACCATTTTGAACTGGCTAGCGAAATGACTAAATTGTCCACCTGTTCACTGAATTTTACTAAAAGTATATATTTAGATATACAAAAGCACAAAATGTAAAATAAGCAAAAAAAAAAAAAAAAAAAAAAACAAAAAACATTATAATAAATTATTAAACCTGCGTTTGCGCATCCATTTTTTTTATCATTTATTCATTGTGTTATGTAAGAGATTTGACATTTTTGTCAGACAAATATTCCTGTTTATGAATTGCTGACCGAACATTTATGTATGTCTTTATAGTCAATCTGTCTTCTAGCGGTCGGTGCTATCTCTTTCGAAAGTACAACATGTCTTCGGATAAGAAGCGCTTCACAGATTATCACCGAGAAAAAAAAACATCCACGTCTGACAGTACGTAGCGACATATATCAGAACGGTGCCATATATACGTGCAATGTCAAACGAGAGATTTCAGCAATACGAATCGCAAGCAAAATAAACGATAAGCTTTTCATTTTTTTTAATCACATAGTAAATCATTTGTCAATTTACCGTGGTAGTTGTGTGATTCCCTTCTTACAGAGAGATCATGCGGATTGAAGGAGGCATACGTATAAAGGAAAAAGATCCGTTAAGTGTTATTCTATAACAAAGGAACGCATGTGAACAGACATGCAAACGTGTTGTACATTATATTTGCAGTAACATGCGAGAAGCTCAAGATAGGAAACCGTCCCCGGTGGCCGAGTGGTTAGAGCGTCCGCCTCGGGAGCGGGGGTCGTGGGTTCGAACCCCGGCCGCGACATACCAAAGTCGTAAAAGATGGTACTGTTATAGCTCCCTTGCTTGGCGCTCAGCATATAAGGGTAGTTGCAGGACTGGTTGGCCCGGTGTCAGGATATAATGGGACTGGGTGTGGTATCATGCCACATGTCTACGGCGTGATACTGCAGTGTGGCAGCACTATATCTGTCTCAAGTAGACATCGTCTCCAAATGACTGCAATACTGTCGATGGGACGTTAAACCCAACAAACAAACAAGATGGGAAATCCTCCCAGCTGTCCTACCAGTACTCGGGTCATCGAAATTTTACTGTGCAGCAAATACTTAGTAATTATACTACTCGAAGTAAATATACTCACCCAAACAAGAAACTTTCCATTCCCTTGAAAGTATCATTTTTGTACTGAGATGGACAATTGCTTTATTATAAGGTAATGAATCTATAAAACATTTATTTCAGGTTTTGAAAATTAGGTAATTTTAATTGATAAGATCAAGATGGTCAAAATTCACGAAGGACAACACAAAAACACACTTAACATTTTTAACTTGTATTGCAATTACAAAATCTGTGAATGCAAAATGCTTTGAAGATTACATAAATATTTTCAAAAATGTGTGTACTTGAAATCTCAAAAAGGAGATTTTTGATTTTGAGATTTTTGTATTAAATCAAAGGTTTTGGTGTGTTAAGAAAGGGTTGTCAAATTTTAAGCTGTATGAACAAATATTATAAAAGTGATTGCCACATAAATTTCGAGACAAATTTCACATGTAAACGTGATTTGTGGTGCTTAGCAAACAATATGTTCATAGACTACAACATTAGTACTATCCTTGCATAAAAATGCACTAGACGTTGATTTTATATCTTTGATTCTAGCTTTTTTAGTAAGTTATAACTGAATTTCTTTTTAAAAAAAACTACGGACGTCATTCCTAACATCACGATTAGCATTATAAATTATATAAATTACTCATAATTGAAAATGCCGACATAAATTTGCCAACCATAATGACGTTAATTCTATCGAAATTGTGCGTGCAGCATACAAAAATAGCGTCTTTAGAATGGTTCGGTTAAATGGCCACCAGACAATTATATTAAAAATAATTGGACAAAATGCGTTTCGGTTAGCGAGTCTAGATTTATCTTATTTGCAAGAGTGTCTTAATGGAAAACCAGATATTTTTATCATCTGCAGCATCAGTGAAACCATGTAATCAGTTATCATAAATTGCTTGTACAAAATCCAGTTTCCTTATCAGAAACAATCTAATTTATCAAATTTTCTCCATATAAACACATTTCATGTAAACGATTTAATCTGAATCCCGATAAGATCTTAATAATTACATCTGGTAATCTATCCACCTTGAAACTTTTGCTACGTTGCCTCGCAAAACGAGATAGGATGTCACACTAAACCAGAAAAATATTTTAATTATGCATAATACTTGCGTTAACCATATAAAAATGTTTGGAAAACTGCTTTATGTTGTATTGAAATTGAATACTATTTCTGCTTGAATTTTTAATCTTTTTTTTTTTTTTTTTTTTGCCTTTACAAGTTGTTTTACAAACTGACGACCGAGTGATACGATTTAAGTTATGCGTTTATTGGGATCGGATAACAAAAACAACCTATACAAAAATGCACGAACAAACATGTAATGCTCACAATCTGACAGTGAAGCTTTCTTTCTTTTTGTTTCTTCCTTTACTGTTTAGGGATGGTTTTAGTAGTGTGTAATGCTTAAACATACATGATTTCAGGAAGAAAAACCTTGCAGTGCCAGTAAGCTACTGCTAATTAGTTACATCCGTTAATTAATCCGCTATTAATCGTATATCATAAGTCTATTTAGCTAGTAATCAAGTACACGCGTAAAGCTGATTTTGGGAGTTTCCACAGTTTTTTTGTTTTTTTTTACGTAACTTCAATGGGGAGAAATAACTATGGCAACATACGTAAGAAATACACACTATCTAACATTATAGATGATATTGGCCCATACAAAATATTCAACAGAAGAGTGTATCTCAATACCGGAAAGCAAATGCCATTCATCAAATGTTCCTAACCTAAATGAGTTTGGCATCTTGATAACTTAGTCGCAACAGTGTTTATATTCATCCTCCTTGGCACAATTAATGACGGACTTGGAATGATGAGAGTCTCTTTCATCAATTTATGAAAATAGTGAGTCTGTGTTTGGACTTAATGAAAAAGATCATCTCAAAATGTTTTGGGCATCCGACGATATAAGTTATAACATTTAAGTCTGGCGTAAAACCAACTTATATATTGGCAATCTGTTAATCGGTTAATTACTAAGAAATATATTATGAATTTATTTGTTTATAATATTAATGTATGTAACGTACCATTGTTGTTAGAGTAAAAAGGTTTACAACAAGCGTTTCTATTATAAGCATGTTTATACCCCTGTTACACTTATACTCGTCCTCAGTACGACCTAAAAGTTCTAGCGAAACGGGCTTGAACGGCGTGAAAACGAAGTGGTCGTAGTAACAACGTATTGATATCTGTTTACGATCGTTATAGACGAGTTTGGACGACTTTGGTCGAGATGGCCTCTCCAAAGTTTTGAACAGACTCAAAATTTCTGAAAAGGTACACCGTTCTGAAATAAAACGTAGTGCTATCGTATCGAAAACGAGATGGTCGTATTGCGAACGTAACAGTCGTACTGCAAACGGACTAAGGACGTTCTGGGACGTAGTGCGATCGACTTGCTGTTAGAAGTGCGATCTCGCAACGATCTTGCTAGTTTCTAACTCGTTTATCTCATCCAGAGACCGACCTATCTAGATTGCATAACGTTTTTAGTGCGTCCTTACTTCGTCTTTTTTTATAAAAGCAAAACAGATAGTTCCTTACACGATTCTACACAGTCCTAAGCGTTTGCAGTACGTCCTTAGTACGCTCTATCCGTGTCAAGTACGAATTGTTGCGTTTGTATCCAGTCCTTTCAACGACCATTCCGTTTGCAGTGCGATCAAAACAGGAGGGTATAAATACGGATCGTCCTCTCATAGGATCATAGAAAAGTCACGCATTTACCATGGATGACGTTGTTTGAAGCGTCAAACTAGAATGAGGGCTTCCTGAAAAGTGCCGAGTTTTTATAGGTCGGACCAGAACTTGCACTCAGTTACGATCTGAACGTACTGAGGACGGGACAAGGACGTAGTGAGATCGAGTTGAACGGTCTGCAAACGAGATAGTCGAGTTAAGGACGGGAGTGGACGTTACGGGAACGAACTAGAACTAGTAACGAAACGGACGCGAACTAGCTGTAGTCGGACTAGAACTGTTTGAATACGTTGTATATGGTCGTTTTATCCCGTTCTGAACGGTCTGCTGACGGTCTGAGGACGGAATTGTCGAGTCAACAACGGTGTGTGAACTAGTTGATTGTATTCTAGCCATATTTTGGCTAAATCTCTCCGTTTTAACCCGACGTCAACTCGTTTTATAAGGTTTTCGGGAGCCCTATAGGACGTAGTCAAAACGGGCTCTAGTGTAACAGGGGCATTATGTAGTAGTAGTTGCAGGACTGGTTGGCTCGGTGTCAGGATAATGTGACTGGGTGTGGTATCATGCCACATGTCTACGGCGTAATACTGTAGTCTGACAGCACTCTACCTATCTAAAGTAGACATACTCTCTAAATGACTGAATTACTGTCGGCGGGACGTTAAACCCCGCCCCCCTTAATAGTCAGACACTCACATAGGAACTATTATGAGTTTATTAAGTTTGTTTATCATATTTAATTCATTAAGCTCATTAAGCTATAGTCACCTTCAAAGCCACCAGTTCCATCAAAGTCATTCATATAACATCAAAGTATTTTTTTTATAATGTTAAACAATGGAAAGTGACAAGTTACATAGTGTCAGAAGCGTTTTTATCACTTCCCCTATTTTTTCATGAGTTTTCTCCCTTGAAAACTAAACAAATATGACTGTCTCCATTTGCTCACCATGAAATATGGATTGTTTTGGCAAATTTTGGAACAGAATCATATAATGCACTTTTTTCAATATCTATTTCCCGAAAATTAAATTGAATTTACTTATTCACAGAAATTGTATATTTCCCATAGGCTTCAATGTTAACTCCCGAAGCTGTCTCTACAGCACAAAACAGGACCCACACGAGGGAAATCCTTGACCGTAAGGTCTAAAATATGGCCATACTAATAATAAAATGATTGCAAGCCATTACAATAAAGGAATGAAGGAGAAAAGAACCTGAATACAAATTATCTCCCCCAGTTTTAATAACACTTGAAAAAGCTCTCGGAGGTGCTTTCTTTTTTTGTTTATAATGCCTTTAAAGTGATAAAATTCCATAGAAATATAACCATCCAGTAGCAAGTTGTGAAATACGGTTATATGGGTCCTAACAACATACATGTTGCTTTTCCGTGTAAACCTAACGTGTGTGTATGCGTGTGCGTGTATTCATTTAAAACGCTACCTTCAGCAATGTTTCATTGTACAAGTATAGTTTCTTCATACATTATTAAGAATACGTGTATTAATTCGTGTTTTCAGTTTGAATTGATTCAAGGTTCGTAAAATAACAGTTTCTACAACTTTAAATGTGTTCATGATGTTTGAATGTAATGTACTTTTCAACAAACAGTGCATGTTTATATTTTCCTTTCCTACTTAAGTGTTTACATTTCCAAATCATTTTTAAGAGGGAATGATAGTTCTGAACTATGTATAGGTCTCGTGTATCAACAATGACTTACGTGCCTGGATAGCGTAGTGGTGACGCACTTCGCATCTCACCGTACGTGAACGGATACGGTGAACGCCAGCCCGGACACGTGGGTTTTCTCCGGATGCTCCCGTTTCCTCCCACAACAATGACCACATACTCCGTCATCTAAGCCATCGAGAATGATTTATTTACGTTGTTTCATAATCGATGTAAAACAGAGTTTAAAGGCTTACCTGAAGTTTGTCCAGGAGGACATTACATCGCTTTAATTAACAAATCAACGAATTATTTGTAATTACAGTAAATGCAAACAGTACTGCCTGTGTTTGATATAGATTTTAAAGGATTTTAAAACATAAAGAGAAGGTAATCAATTTTTTTATGTTTCATAGAGATTGTGGAAAAAGTTAATTAAGA
>JAIFHC010000186.1:0-50000 GCA_021229015.1 Solen grandis | reverse complement strand
TCGCTTCTCTAGCGAGGGACAGCCGAGAAAATGCGATTTGGATTGGAAAACGACAATGTTAAATCTACATTTTTTCGCATGATAGTTCGAATACCCGCGGATTTTTAGGCAAATCTGAAAGGAGTTCAGGATTTGACAAATGAATGGAGATTGTAAATGACATTTTAACAAAATACTTCACAGCAGGGAGTATGTTTAGAAATGCAGTTTGAATAATTCCGCCGAACGAATTGTTCGAATTATTCAGGGTTGAAAATCATATTTGATTGAAGGTATTGTATAACGGATTAGTACATGGAGACTGTTCAATAGATCTCTTCTTGTGAAGAAATCCTGCGTTAGACGAGTCATTGGAGTCAAGACTGAGGGGCGGAATGATAAATATCGAACCTAGGGGTGAAGTCGACCCCCAACAGGTGCTGAGGGAATGAGGGATGCACCGCCTTGCTTACACTATCTGGTAATCGACGCTTGTTGCAAATAAATGCTATTTACATGTTTACTATTTGTCATGCGTGCAAGTGAGATTATTTGAATAGGGAATAGTGAATGCCCCAACATGAACGTAAAAGATCTAATTATTTTATAACGAACTGATTAAGGCTTCAGTCTGCTGAAGTGTATTGAAAGTAAACATCCAAGTTTGTTGATTTTCTGTCACACAATTTGGAATATCATCATACACGTATACGGTTGTAAAATGACTGCTTTGAAACTGACTGCGTGTATATTTTATTTGGCGTAACACAATTTATTACTAGTTTAAGATTTTTGTTTAAGAAATTAATGTGTTCACAATTAAAATATGAATTGGTTAGATTAATTATCCTAGCAGATAAATACGCACACACATATGTACATGTACAAGATATTGTTTTACTATCGTGACTAATGTTGCATAATTATATAAAATAAATAAATGAACGTACGCTTAAATGTAATTAATATAAACATCCAGCCCGACGGGCCTATAAGTCACCCGAACAATGTAAGTTAAGTAATTAGTCACGCATAAGAAATCACGCTTAAGTAATAAGTAAGTAAGTAAGTAAGTCTAAAACGTTATAACTCATACAATAATTATATATGATAAATAAATTAATGAGCTAAACCGAGTGTGAAAGATATTCGGTTTATTGTTATTTAAATTCAAATTTAGTACCAAACTATGGTTAAATGTTATATTTTCCTGTTCTTATTTGATATTATACATTTAGTTAATGAAATATTATATTAGTATAATAATTTATGCAAAGACAGCCAGGCAGAAACTTAAAAGTTTGAATGATGTTGTAATTGTCAAGGTCATTTGTAAATGACACAAGCGTATACTATACCGGTAGATATACACATTCCAAAGGAAATGTATTAAAATTAACTATCATTTAATTTAAAGAATATCTAAGACGTATTTCCATTATTTCATTAAATCTGTGATACTTATATATCAGTATAATGTCTGCAGGTTCGTGCCAATGTCTTATCTGGATTTTATCCCCAGACATACAACGGAAAATCCCTTTCTTGAAAACGCAGGGAAATTGCTTGAGGAAGCGGTTTTTAATTTCGCCGAGCTATCAGTCACAATATTTTCCATAAAAGACTGTGCGAACTGTTACAGATTTCCGCATATCCGAGAAAAATATGCATAAATAAACGATAAAGGCACAAGGAATCTCTGCCATCTTGAAAACGTCATTTTGACGCAGATTCTTCAAATATCAAAGTCTCTTGGATGAATCTAGTGGATCTCGAAATCATTCCCGCGCACGTGCAAATCTTGTCTTCCCCGGGACAAAAGAAAAACGTTAAATTATGTAAAACCCATGAAGGACCTTACAATTTCATCGCCTTTTATGGCCTGAGAATTTGAAAATGTGCGTGGAATAAGTTCTATCCCGCACTTAACGCAAAACAAATCGAGCGCTGCTCGCCCCATCATCACTAATCAAGCGCTCTTTTAATTTCAAACCCTCCCTCTATTCGGCTGTCCTCGCTGATGATGGATGGTCGTTTAATAGGGGCAGATCAGAAGAAATGTATCTTGTCCCCACCATGTGCTTATAAAAGCCTCTCAGTCAGGTGAAAGAGCTCGTATCGCCATCAAGTACCATATTAGCAATGAGTACAAACAAGAGTGGAGTGGTCCCAAACTGCGTGACCAAATATCAGACACAGAGAGTTGGCCCGTTATATGTAATCATGCTATTACGATACAGCGTGATTCTACGGCGAGAACACAAGTCCCAAATAAAAGCCTTTATTAAAGGCTGGTGTCGCTTTATCAGTTTTATGTAAAATGTAATTATAGCGAAAAATGTTCTACAAAAAAAAAATTGTGTTTCCGATCTAAGTACGTAAATAAATGTTAAACTACATACGGTTTAATAGAGAAACTACACCGATCTACTGATTACATGTATCTAATCCGAATATTTGTGTGAAAATAACACACAGTAAATGATTGAAAGTCATATCCCATGTAAACAGTTTGCATAAATAAATATAAAAAATAGGTTTAGAATATATCTAAGGGACATTTGTGTAAGAGATTGGAGAACACACTTTTCTTGTAAATAATATTTATGTTCCTCCCACTTCTCCCTTTGTATTTGATTATTAATTCCACTACTCATGCAAAGCGTAGTGCATTTAATCCTTTGGGTTAAACTTGCGATTCAAATCTAAAGTGTTTAAATTAAGATAATGAAGGTTTCATAGACAATTGCTACACATAACATATTACTTTAATGAGCTAAACATCCAATGACGCATGAGACACGTGAACACATATCAATAATTTATGATTTTAACATTTTCAGAATAAATACCAATTAATTAATAAAGAAAATAGTTAAGGAGTCGCACCGATAATCAACATGAAATCAATTCGCTGTAATTGTCTGCTGGTATCTGATAAAGTTTGAATTAATTGATTTAAGAGAGGGCTATAAACGTTTTAGTGTTGTCGAAATTCTTCAAGACATTAAAATATCATCATATACAAAATAATTATGTCGCAAATTACACGGTCCTTGTCAAGTATTTGCCATTAAGTATACGTTGTCATCGTTGATTACATCATACAACATCAACACAACGGCAACAACAGCAGCAGCAGCAGCATGAAATTGATAATTAGGCCAACAACATGTAGGAGATGATTATTATACACCTCTCCAAACTGAAAGCCAGGACGGTATCTGAGATGCGTGAACTTGTCTTTTGTTTATAAGAATGCATGCCTTCCAGGAATGAAGAAAACACGGGTCTTTCACCACCTAAACAGGTCTTTGTAACCCTCTTCAATAGAAATTAAAGGTTTAACAGTGGTCCCCAAAGGCGAAGAATCTTCGTAGGCATGCCCCGGAATAGATTCATTGTCTAATTTAAATATCACGTGACCACCGTAATCGGAAACCGGTGTTTACATAGAAACCAGCCGCACCACGTCGCCCGTGTCACAATGTATCGGAACAAGCGTTTGTTTGAGGCAGACCGGAAGAATGGGAGGCGTGAGAGACGCTTCTAATTAGAGCTATAAAACTAAGTATGCGGAGACCGTTTAATGACAGCGTTCCGTTCAAAGATGGCCTCAGGATTTGTGGTTCTTAACGTCTTCCAAAGCAGCAATGTAGCTAGGCCCTCTCTGTCAGAGAGAACAGGAGAGCAATTGTATGGGTCTCTCTTAATGACAACCATCCTACAATTATTCCAAAGTTACCGCTAACATGTAAGCTTTTCTGTCATCATATTGTCTTTACGAAAGACGGACCTCCGCTTTGAAATGAAAAACAGTGGTTGAAATACAATTCCCCCACACATGTGCCACACGTAATTAACACTGAACATCAGGAAAATGATGGAATATCTCACCAGGATCAACCTTAAGTGTTATCGTTAAGTATTTTCCCCACCTTGTCTTACGCCATTTTCTCAGCAATATCAATATGAAACGTTAGACAGCAAAACTACTAACAACCATCTCTTGCTCTGGAATTACATATAAAGATATTTTAATAGCTTGATCTCGTCTGTTTTGCAAGAGAAAATAACAATGGCAATAAAGAATATCGTTGTTTAATTACACATTTTTGTTCATATAATAGTGTCGTGATATAGCGGGCTGTATTAAGCTCTCAATGAAGCTGCTTATTTAAAACACATCCATGGGAAAGTCGGGAAACATCAAATAAAAACCCTTCTTTCATATTTTTTTATATTAATAAAGTAATCCTGTAACTGAAGAGAGTAACATCTGTAGCAATTAGTCGACGAAAATGGAAGTACAAAATAAAAACTAACCCCCAACAATGAAGATTATTTTGACAGTGTTAGACTAAGCATATGAGCCACACGGAACTGCATGTAAACAACATGAGAAAAAATATTGGGCCAAATAAAATAGGAACTTGTCAATGCTCAGTGAGAGATTTATTTCCTGTGTATGATTAGTATACATTTTCATAGAGATTGAGAAATCTCACACTCTCGCCATTTGAATTAGATGCAATAATGTCATGGACAGTAATTTAATGCACGATCATTTTCTTTTCATTTTTGTTTTTGTAATTTCGTAGATTGAATACATTTATATTGACATTGTTGTCAATACCAAACAACAACAACATGTATTTATATACAGTACTTTGCTATTGGCAAGACATACACATCTATGTTCAGTCAAAAACAGAATGTGCACAAGGTGAAAAAATCCACATCTTTTACATTCGCATATTTGGTAAATGGTCCATGTGTACATGTAATGTATTCAAGTTGTCCTTCATATTCAGCAAACGTTGGTCGACATGGTTACAACAGCCATACACTTTCTTGACAATGCATATTCACGTACATGCATACTATATATGACATTTACTTTGCAATATACCAGTATGTTTCATATACCACTGTGGAAACTTAAAATAAAGTTTGCCATTTCCATTACTATATATTTGGGATTTCGAAATCTTTTCGAACGTAACTTTCATATAGACATAACCATAAAATTGACAGGACCAAAAATGCGGCTATCCGTTGGCAGGCCTTGCGAAACTCTCATGTATAGGTAATCAAACATTTAACATGGGGTATTTTGGGTATATTTCTAACTTTAACACCATTTAAGTGCATTTTGATGACCCTGCAAATCCCGCTGATATAAATATTTCAGTTTACCAAGTAATTTACACTCTCAAATATTTTCAATGGATCCTAGTTGAAAATAAATGTAAATTTCTTCTTTGATGTGAGAGATGTAATAAGAAAATATCTGCAAAAGGTTAATTGTTTAATATTGTAACATCCATTGGGGATGAAAAGGATTTCTTGAACAGAGAGATAACAGTAAAATCACGAAATTGAAAATTCCTCCATAAACATGACCCTCCACGCGACATAAAACAGACATAATACGGGTGCTCAAAAACGTCATTAAGAAATTTATTGATTTTTCGACGACTGCAGTGCAATTGCGCACTATTTTGTTGAAATAAACACGGCAATTGGCAATGTCATCAAAACGGCTTTACGCAGCGTTACTTGTACTAATATTCGTAGAAAGGAAAATAGTATTTTAAGTGTCTTTGTCTTAAATACCGGCCTTCATTTTCGGAGTAGATTGAAGTCAGATTATTTGATTTTATCTATTTCACACAAAATTGCGATTGTTAAACTGTTTTTTATTTTGTTGGAAAATGTTAACAAAGTAATCTTCTAAATAATCTTTTCAGTCACGATTGAAGTTATTGAATACAGTCCAGCACTACAATTACGATTCTTTCAGTCTTTCGATATTGGCGAGAAATACCTGCGGAACTGCTTATGACGATAAAATATGGAGGACATTATTGTTTTTAGGCATATAACGTACTGTGTATGAGAGCTAGAGCTGCTCTCTGTTCTTCGAGAGAGTTTGCCGAAGCACCGCTAAGAGCATTTATGTGTCAATTTTCTCCATGAATAAACTCCGCTCCCATGACAATGAAGGCGCCATCTACTCTCAGTTTAGCTGTTTGTCTCTTCTCAGCAGTGGCATACAGGAGCTCGACTCGACTTCCCGCCCTTTCAGAACATGTTAAAACAGTTCGTGTCTCTCATTAATGTCCGCGTGTGATTGTTCAACAGAGCATGTGCGCGTGATGTCATGAAACTTCATCTGAAGGGCTCATGCAGTGAGCATTAGAAAACAGTTCTACACCCTGTAAATGAGCTATATTTAATGGCGAATAAACTGCACGGCAGTACAGATTAATAAATTAGAACCTTGTGGCTTTTACTGTTTTGTAGCCTTGCAGTTGATATTGATTGCCCTCCGTTGTGATATCCAGGTCTTCCAAAGATTTAAAAGGGTTACTTATTAACATTGTAGTTATAGGAAGAAACTTGGTGATGAAATGGTCACATCGATCTTCGGTATTCAGCAAGGATCTGATTGATCTATAACAGTTCATTATCCTAACGTCCATCACATCGTCACTTTAAGATTTAAAGCTCTTGGAGTTTATGACGCAGAAAAAGTCTTGACATATTAACACAAGGATTGTTAAATTTGAAACAATTTAAGAAAGATCTAATCGAAAATTTCAACTTTCCTAAACAAAACCTGAACTTTTATTCGTGTCGCCAGGTCAACAAGCTGTAATTAAAATGTAAATGTAACTTTTATTAGTCGAAAAGATCCCGTGACTTCTTCATTTTAATTAGTTCATCAGAGACTTGCTGCACTCCCGTTCATGCATACAGCCGCAATGTCTAATTCTATGGAGGAACTAAACCGTTGAAAGTCGGCATGCGCTCCTGGTAATTTAAAATTAAAATTATATTGGAGTAATATATAGATCATAAATCAGGCTAATGGCTGCCTAGAAGTATTATTAGAATCAAAAGAAGCCACGGACTGTTTTTCTTTGAATTAATTCTGTGGGACCACATCATCAAAACTACCTCGTAAACCGTTGCATTGTCAGTATCACAATACCTTTATTCCAAGCTCTTAACGCGTTGGCGCATCACTTTTATTTGAATCATAAAACTCGTTAAGTAGAAGGTTTTATCCCGGGCAGTGGGAGGAGATTGTCAAACGAAGGACCGGCACGACTTATTTTAGGTGATAAATAGGGTCTTCACGCCTTGTTCAAAGGACCTCAAAAGAAACATTTATAAAGCCCAATAGATATTCTCTAAAATGCTGCATTTAAAATGAGCTATTTTGTATATGGAACAATCTTTGAAAACAATTATCAAAATATGATGTTGACATGGCACTTATTATGTAATCAATACGGAAAGACGATTTTTTATGTATGTTCTTCAGTTGCAATTTCGAAGGAGACACAGAAATTTAACTTGAAATTTAAGAAATTATTGGATTTGTAGAGTATGTGTATTTTAAACATCAGAAAAAAAAATCATATTTGATATGTTGTATAATCAGTTCTTATTTAAGTCAAACAATTGAATTACAAATTAGATCATTTTGTGAAAAACGAGTTATTCTGAAGACTTTTATCTCTTGCTAAAAATAGAATTTTCAATTTTATCAAAAATCATAAATAAGCCTCATTGTGTGTGTATGTAGAATATGTTTTTTACCCTTTCCCTCATAGAGGACACCATAAAAAGACCTATGTGAACAGCATAAAACCAGATCAGCCTGCGATTAACTCGCAGGCTGATCAGGTTTTATGCTGTTCGCTGCTCCTCAGTGGTCTGGAAATGAGGATTTTGTAAATAAATTTGGTAAGGTTTAACTGTGGTTTTCTGCAGATCAGGCTTTATGTGATACCTATTGAGTGCGTCAAAATGTGTCTATATGAGGGAAAGGGTTAAGACCGCAAAACTCATTTCACGGTGTGTCGCTCTTTTTTTTCAAATTTCAGCTTAACATGCACTCATCTTGACAAAACCTATGCAAATATAATAACTATAGATATATATAGATATAGTCGTAAGATAAAATGACAATACAACCAAAGTTCAACCTTCACAGATACATGGAATCTGAACTATTTGCATACGGTACTGACATTACCAGTACGTGTCATATCCCCGCCCACAAACAAGTAACAGTCACCATTCATTTTATATTTTATGGCACTTATGTTTTCTGTGATGATAATAATTTTCACATTGTTCACCAAGAAGTCATTGCAAAAGCTGTTGCCGTCTCTGCAGAAAGCAGAAACCCGATAGCAAATCAGTTTGTATTTAAACAAGTGAGCGTGCCAGATACGGAAAAAGCGTTGTATGCTCATGACAGACTGGAACAAAACATTAATGTAAAGACCTCAATTATAGTAAGTCTGACATTCCCTTACCCCGTATTTACCGATTGTTTCAGGAATGCAGCCACCTTCCGTGAGCTCCGAGGTAAACCAAATGATATATCACGTTACTGTATTCATACGCGTCAGTCGGTAAACACTTTCAAGAGTCATTTAAACCTACTACAACTTCATCTAATTCTCT
This sequence comes from Solen grandis, assembly GCA_021229015.1. Classification (NCBI taxonomy): domain Eukaryota; kingdom Metazoa; phylum Mollusca; class Bivalvia; order Adapedonta; family Solenidae; genus Solen; species Solen grandis. Next base: position 41,531 of record JAIFHC010000186.1, on the reverse strand, counting down.
TTTCAGCGTTTTAATGAAAATAGAATCAAATTAAGGGACAGCAATTGAAATCTTAACGGCAAGTTTCGAATAGCAAAGAGTTCCGTTTTGAATTCAAGTGCTCTAGGCGTCCGACTATTAACAACAAACGGGTACTTACGGGCCTATATACTGTGTAATTACACAAGGCGATTCTATGATAGGCCGATGGGCAGAAACTGATAGCGTTTTTGTTTATGTTCGATTGTCACCACTGGTTTCTGTATTAATATTTCACACAGGGACTACCGACTGCCTTTCCAAAGAGGGTAATTACAAAGCAGAACATGAAATCTTCTTGTGTCGCCAATTGTCGGATGTAATTAGCGAGAGAATCTGGCCTGTTCCCCTTTAGTTTTTTCTTTAAATACTTTTAGGTTTTATTTTCATTTGAATTAAAACGGACGGACGAGTTACATAGCTGGGTGGAATGATAGCCTTTAGTAGTATGCTATGGACAGCTGTCCGCAACAAACGATGTCTCTGAAGATGTAAAAAAACTCTGTTAACCATATAGGAATTACTGATCGAATTATTTCTGAACATTTTTTTTTAAATCAATATGAAATTTGAGCGCGATTCTTTGATTATGTTTTTTCGAATGTCAAAAATCGTTAAAATATATATATTTACCGTAGTTGAACGCCAGCATTTATTTCGCGAATGTCAATTTCTACTACTTTTCTGCAAAGAATGAGATCTATTTTTTAGCGATATATATTTATGAGATATAACGTTAAGACACATTTATTAAATCCAAAATGCTTATTTGCTAAGAAATAAGTAATTAAATTCAAAAAGACACTTAGAATAAATGTAATTATACTGAATTAATTTATGAACAAACATGTCCCCCGTTTCATCTCTACGTCATATCAGTGCATTTATAATTGATGGAAAAATGCCAGTCTTTTGGCACAACTATTTTTATATTATTCATGTATTTAACGCGCCATTTTCATACTTATACGATTTTGAAGGCATCGGATGTTCTAAGAAACTTTTAAAAATGTAAAATGAAAGAAATGTATATATCTAAAATGACCGTGTTTGATGGACTAATAGAGTCGCATGAAAAAGTCTGATGATGTTCTCTTAATGTGATCTAGTTTGACAGGACCGTCGCCAGCCAGCACTTCAAGGAGTCTGTTGTGATAGAAAGCAGATCAATTTTGGCCCAGTATCCGCCTGTATCCAGTTACCGGATGAACAGAAGGCGTGATTTTGCGTGAAATTCAAGGCAATGGAACCGATGATAAGATCTTGATTTCTTGTGAAGTGGGAGATGATATTGTCAACCATCTTAAACGGTTTCCTATATCATAATTACGACTAATGCCCCCTTATCTTCATCTGTGTATAATTATACACTTTGTTAATGTGGATAAAGAATGTGTTTATCCACGAGAGGTCAAAGAGATTCCGTGATACACGATCGAAAGCTTTGTATTTCCCAATAAGGGGGCGCTAAGCGTTTTATTTAATTGGTTTAAATGAGGGCCTATATCTCGTTGTCATAAATTCACGGTGGCTTTTTTAAAACACAATCAAAGAATGTCCATTGAAATATTTTGCTACCAGCAAAATAAGGGTTAAACTGCGACAGAATTGGAAAAGTAGATATAAACTTGTGTAAAGTATATGTTTACAGACATTTTGACATGTCCTATCACCACTGAGGATTGTTGAAATATTTTCCATGTTTTAGTTTTATTTTGAAGTGGCTAGATCAAAGGATATGACCGCAGCATTCCAAATTGGTTATTTCGGCAAAGTGAAAAAAATGATTAAACTTATTTTTTATACATGGTGGACTTATCCCTGTTAAACATATGGTGATAAATTTTATTCTTAAATAAGTTTATAATTACAGTAGATGATGATAGTGATGGACACGATGATGAAGACATGATGAATCCATTTCCCCCACACGTACATTACAACTATCTAATCCAACAAATGGTCAAAACAAGGCTGTTCCTCGCCTATGTCAGTCTGTAGTCTGAACCTCAATTTTGTCTTAAATTTTAAGGCTTAGCTATGCATATATTTTCTAAATGAACAAAGTCTTTTTCACATTTATTATACCGGTATATTAATCATTTTCAGCGACTTTTCAAATATTGCATTACCACGGTATGTTTTTCACTTTTGATAGGAGGAAAATGTAAAAGCTTTTTCAAGGCAAAGATTTTTTTTTTCGTTAAAATTTACACGTCTGTAATTTTTTGAAAAAAACATTCAACACTTTTTTTGTTGACATTTATGGAACAGATGTATACTGAAGACGTTATCCAATGATTTTTGTGTGATTTTTTGACATTCCATTTCAGAACACACTGTCAATCAAAGAAACCATTGGAACGAAATATTCCCGAGAAAAAACATCAGCAGAAAATTATAATTCAATTTTGATTTTAGTATTCCTTTTGGAATCATTGAGTGATATAATCAGATTTTATACTTTCGGAGCGCGAAATATTTCTCTTGTTGTGGCTATTCTTCTCGCACGGTCTCGCGTTAATCGGCGTGAACTGAACGCGCATCTCTCCTAGTATAGAGAACAAACACTTCTTCCGGTACGACGGGCCGGCTGTATGACGTTTGTTCTACCTAGTAACCGAAATTTAATGTGTTTTTGTCATTGAACTTGTCGGCTAAGAAAGGTATCTAGGAGAAGGGTCTGTTAGGGGCAGATCCAATATTGTACATGTCACGGGTTCACCGATCTGACAGGCGGACTTCAAGCGTCTCCGCGACACTAAGAAACAGAAAATAGCCGGGTTCTCGACATCAAAGAAGGAGGCGTGAAGAGCCCGGGAATCATCACCGAACCGGATTAATCTCGTTATTGAAAAAAATAAAAGCTTGCAGGTGCCCAACCATACTAAATGTTTACGGCCTTATTAACTCCGTAATTTCTTATGAAAATATATGTAAACCATTTTACAAGCTGTAAGGTAACCATAAGTAAACGTACGATTAATTTGGCAGGTGTTTGAGCAACGATCAGATTTTTGCGGAGAAAGTGTTTAAACTTAAGTGGCGGAAATTTATGAACTTGGCAACCGCGTTATTAAAACAATTAATGTAGAACTGTGTAGGGTCTCGCTCTGTATGGAGTAGCTCAAAATCTGAATGAATTGAAATAACTTCTCCAATCCCAGGTTTTTTTTTTATATCAAGTGACCTGGATTGTTTTATTTCTGCTACTGGTAATCAGGTGAGCAATATAATTCAACCATGGCGCTCTTGTTTTTAAAATACTATACTAACCCATGCACACATGTTCTAAAATTATGATAAATGATAAAAAGGAAATAAATAAATAAATAAATGAATAAATAAATAAATAAATAAATAAATAAATAAATAAATGATATATATACTTCAAACCAGTAGTCGTGCCCTTTGTAACCACCTGTATAAATATTGTAAATAGGTATTCTTTATTTGATAAAGCTATCCATGTGCGATTGTGAAAAAAAGTGTATGAACGTAAATAAAGAAAAGCATCACCTCTCTCTCTTTCTCTCTCTCAACATACTTCTGTACCTCCACTTGCTGGACTAAAATATCATTTTTATCTTTTTGACAGGTAACGTCTCTCGTTTGTGTGGTCTTTCGCGAGGGAGGAAACTTGAGTGCCCCGATAACATCTACGTCTTTGAGCAGGCGACAACATATACACTCTCAAATACTCCATCGAACCGACCTGGAATCGAACCAGGGTCGCACTGGCGAAAAGCCAGTGCGTTAACCACTACATTATCCGGACATCTTGCTTTCTGTCTGATCGGGTTTGTTTATTGTCTAACACGGGGCACGGTGACGTGTACGGCTGTTAAAGAGGAAATGTCTGTAACTAATCATGGCAGTTGACATAACGATAAGCCATGTTTATTCAACACAGATTTCAAGCTCGCGTCTGTACTTCTATCGTAGTTTGACAAATAATGAGCATGACGTCATGTGTGTATCACACATTATTACGCGATCAGCGAAACTGTTAGCAGGCCACTATATCGGCAACCGCGATAAGAAATAGTTCTCTCATGATCTTAGGTAATTGACACTTGTTTTCCAAACATTTTGGCATATATATCACAGACGGATTGTGATGAATTCTTGTTAAATATATGTAAACAGTAGGTCATACAGAGAGCAATTAGGACAATACGATCGACACAAACGTATAAACTTGACAGTGTTTGTGTATTTATATAACAGTTTCATACGAATTGAAAATAGCATAACGATCTTTAAAAATCACATTATAAATAAATATTTGGACAGCTTTGATTAATGCAATCTATAACATTCATATCAAATCAAGTTTTTCATTCATTATAAATAACAACACTGATTTTATATTGATAACAGTGATAATCATGCTGATGATGATTGATTTGTGTTGTTGATAAGTTTCAAGTGTCAAGTTTTTTTTTACAAATTCCAGAAGGTCGTAGACCCAAGTGGCATTTTTTTTTCAACATGATGTCAGTTTATATAAATACAGCATGCATAGATTTTACAAATATAAATCCATCTACACAGCCTCTCATGCATCATCACATCCGTATATGCAACATAAAAAGGTATTTTATGAATTGTTATACAAAACAAAATACTTAAAAGTTTAACATCATTCCTATTGAGTGCTTGTCAATACAATGACCAGTGATAATGATGTTGCTGGTGTTGATAGTGATGGTGTTGATAATGATGTTGCTGTTGTTGACGATGATGAGGATGATGATTTTTATGATTATGATGGGGCTAATTATGATTAGATGAAGAGTGCGCATGCTCAGCATGACTGATATCAACTATGTTGAATGTGCGGAGGAGAAACATGTCGTACCCTGTGTGGTACAGATTGACCATTGCAGCATAGGCTCTAGTCAAGCTTCAAGAAAAAATCCTGACGGAACACACAGACGAACATTAATGATGGATACTTGTTACCGAGAGGATACATACATACATACATACAAAAGGAAGAAAAAAATATAGAAAGTGAATAAAGGATGGGTGACAGAAAATTAACAGATAGACATACATGCACATAAACCATGTGTTAACTGTACCATTTGAATGTTTCATATCTAGTTACATATTTCCTTTGATTTTTTTCTTATATTTTTTTTCTGCATGAAATGTAATAACCGCGATATAATGTAACATGATAGCCAACTTTATAGCAAAATCGCATCAATATCTGATAGTAATTATGTTGGTTTACACGTTTACATAATAAGATTTCGCTTGACAAATATACACTGAGTGTAATCATTCAATTTATAATAGTTACGTTTATATTGACTTCTCATATTTAGGATAGTTCGAAACGCTCTGTGCATTTATGTTGTTCTGATGTTGGCTTTAATTTTGCTGCTCAATAAATTGTTTTATATGCTAAGACATTAAATTTCTAATTTATCGTGCGTGGAATCACGATCACGAGTTTCACGGTGGTTATAAAAGTAATCATGCACCCATTGACTGTCTGAGGAGACGTAAGAAAATTTTCTAACATGTCAATGTGACCATAAACACCGGCAATTAAACTTAACATGTCGAAATTATCTTACATTGATATAGAGAATCTTTAAGAATCTTTAATTTCTCTTGTTGTTGTTTTATGAAATATTTAATACTAACATGAAAATAATAGTTTTGCACCGGTCCCGGTGGCCGAGTGGTTAGTGCGTCCGCACCGGACGTGGGTTCGATCCCCTGCCGCGACATACCAAAGTCGTAAATAATGGTACTGTTATAGCTCCCTTGCTTGGCGCTCAGCATATAAGGGTTGCTCAAGGATTGGTTGGCCCGGTGTCAGGATAATGTAACTGGGTGTGGTATCATGCCACATGTCTACGGCGTGATACTGCAGTGTGGCAGAAATATATCTGTCTCAAGAAGACATCGGTTCCAAATGACTGAAATACTGTCGGTGGGACCTTTAATCCAACAAACAAACAGTTTCGCTTTATTTTGGCAACAGTTTATTCCTTCAATCATTTATGTAAGGTGCTGCTACACCTTATACATAGCAGCTTTACATACAGATATATTCACCTTACTATTATGTATATATGTTTTACCGTCGAATATGATATTTATGGTTAAAAAATCTGCCGACAGTTTGATGTGTAAAAGTTGAATTAAGTGTGAAATGTGATAATATTAAAATACATGTTTACATATTTACGAGAGCTCGTACTATGAAATTGATATAAAAACTACAAGAATTATTTAATACTGTTTTGACATAAAGAAAATGTATCATGCAAGTGATATGTAAATTGCAGTTTTAATTACAGAGTACATGTGAACTCCAATTACGCTGTTTCACGAGACGAGAAAGAAAGACAGTAGGAAAGAACATTTAAAAAATCTGAATATTCTTGACTGTGTCAAAGTAATTTTGATTCTTAACTCGATAATACAATTCATCTGCCAATTATTATGATAATATAAAGTACTGGGATGCCCGCGCCACCATTTCTTCTGTTTACGAGACATTTTTCCCTACCCCGCGGGTGCACGTGATTATCACGTGATATCACATGACACCTAGCAACCATAATGTGTCGCACGCGAACCACTTGACGACCATAATTCTCCCCCATTGTATCAAATCTGGTACTCGAGTATTTAAAGGCACATCCTTTCCTTTTCCCGGCACTCATTACATCCAATGAAATTTTTAACACCCATATCAGACGAGAAATATCGCCCCTCTAAACGCTCAACATGACGTTGCTGAATGCGCGGTACCAAACATTATATTTCAAATGCTACGCGGCGTTTGCCTCCATAAAAATGATATAATGTTTGCTGTAAAGGACTATTTATGTGCAAAAGCTGCTACGCTTCTTATCAATTTTGAAGGACTTGGTTGATAACAGCCTTGGGTAAACCATTTATCAGTGTCCAAAGCTCAAAACAAAGACAGCGAGAGCCAGTGGGTTTAAAATAAAGGTTTTCACGAATTGCATAGTGAAAATTTATTTTTTAGATTTTAAACTATCATTTGATTTATTCAGATAAAAGATAAACACTGTATATGTTAATGGTGATGGATGGGAAAACCTGGTTGTTTATTTACTGCAATGGACTAACGGAATTTAGAGGGATTTTCTTTGGAAAATCCGCGCAAAGCCGGCTGTATAACCAGAAACAAAGACAGCAAGGATGAATGTAAAACGGTAACTCTCACACATGAAATAGAATAAATTGTTAGAAATGAACAAGTAAACAAACATTTCCTCAGTGTAAACTTCACTTGTCTACAGTTTGCTAAGAAAGGGTGAATAAATCTCTCTTCTTGACCCTGCCGTATCAAACAAAACGTCATGCTAACAAAGCAGTTTTTCTCTTCACCGTAGAACAAACTTTACTTACAAAACTCTAATTGTTTGTTTGTATATATAACCAACAAATTCTTCAGTTAGATTCATCGTCAATTATAAACTTCTTTTCGGTTTTGTGTGTGATGCATTTTGTTAAAAACTAGCAAAACTTACAGCAGAGGAAATACAAAGTCAGAACAGGGAGAAGAACATACAGAACTCAACGTGAATACTAAAATAAGAGCATAGGACAAGACATACAGAACACCACGTGAATACTGAAATAAGAGCATAGGACAAGACATACAGAACACCACGTGAATACTGAAATAAGAGCATAGGACAAGACATACAGAACTCAAATGAATACTGAAATAAGAGCATAGGACAAGACAGAGTCATATCATAACCAGAGCTAACCAAATGCAATCTAGTTTGTTCTTCCTACAGGACACCCATATTTACCATAAGTTTCAATTTAAATTCATATAACTATTTCGAAAAATAAATTCGAATAGTCTAAAACAATTACATTATTAAGATTTATTACTTGTTATAATTTTTATTGCTTAGACAGAAATGATTGTTTTATGACACTCTAGTGCTTAGCTAGATAAGAAAAAAGTGTGTTTGAGGATGTATGCTTGAATATTTGTACCTCAAAATGTGAGACCGCTTGATCATCTCGACATGAATCCATACATAAGATTAAAAAGAAAATGAAAATAAATAAACAATGGGCAAATCATATGAGTTCATTGACTGTGTAATATAAATACCTTCTATTTAGCACATTATATCAAGATAACTTCCATCAAGTCATCCTGGGAGACCAACTCTGGCAGCATTGTCTGGTCTATACATAGACATGCAGAATCTGGTTGTACAGAAAACCCATCTAAAGTTGGACAATATGTCCTAAAATTTAAGTCAAGTCTAACGGTGAAAAGTACTCCAAGTAATGTATATCATACTCAGAAGCTGAAGGTCGTATTCTCACACGAAAGATATATTGCTCAGACCCTAACAAAAAAAGGTTATAGCCCGTGTGTCACCGAGTGGGATACCACTGCATCTCAATTCAGTGGCTTACAAATGAGATATTTACAAACGCTAAAGTTGTAAGATTTATTTCACGTCGAAGATGTTGAATTAACGATTTTTTTTGTTTCCGAACAAATTATTCATCTTACATATTTCTACGAATAGTACAAAACAAAAGCGGAGATATATGTTCAGCGGATAACACTTGCAAATTTTTATACTTTTGCAATAAAATTACGACTAAGACTTACCTCCTGTGTAGGGGACTTCGAAAACGTTGTCCTGGAAACCGTTCGTATTGTGCATCAACCCAGGCTCCATGCAGACGTCAGCCGTCCACAGAGGACCGGGCCCCTGTCCGACTGGGGGATACAGCTTGGTAGGAATGGTTCGAGAAGACCCGGGATCAACACAAGAACGTTAAGCACAGTTACAATCGTTTATATTAAGCAATTAGCATAGCAGTCATCAGGAATTGAACTTAAAAATAACCTTTAATATAACTACTGATTGTGTATTTATATTTAGATCTTAGTTGTTATAGGAGACCAGAAAATGCATGGGAAACAGCAAGCTCAGTTTCCTTTGCTTTGCCAAAAATAAATGCATCTGTTCCTGAAACTCCAAGTTGCAGTCCAAGAATGCACTAAAAGGCAGTCGTAAAAGGTTATTTCCTTTTATATGTAATTACAGTAATAAACAAAACATTTATAGCAGTTCTCACTTCGAAAAACACAGCTGGCGATTGGTTTATATTTAAAGCACTTTGACTCGTAACACATTAACCGTTTTTTTTCTTTTTTTCTTGTGCAATGAAATATGTTCTTTTCCTTCACGTGACAAGTCCACAATGCACTTCGTTATAGAATATCCGGTCAGTGAAATGAAGCGGGTCTGTTTAGTTCCGGTGTGATGTCGTTAAATCAGTGGTCAGTTTAGATGACTGATGTGTTTCTCATGCTTGGATGGCGCCGTTTCACGCTTCTATAATCACTTTGCTACTGTTTCTGCTTGAAGTGAGATGTTCGTGGGTTCAGCTTGAGAGAAATGACGTGAATCTGAAAGAGAAAATAACCTTGCATTTAATAGCCTTTCATAGTTTGTGCTAATTTCGAACTAATGTATGTTCAACAACCGTTAATACGAATGCTTTACAATTACTGGGAAAAACATGTACTTGAGTCAATGATGTTGAATGATATTGGGACATTCGGACTGTCATGACATCTACTGGAATTTAATTGGTTATTTTTTATGAAATCACGCTGCAAAACATATATTCGTGGAATTACAAATAAATAGCTTTAATAGACTGATTTCAATTTTCTTTAGGCTTAATGCTGAAACTGTACGTATACTTATAAATGTATTTTGAACATATCGAGAAAGAAACATTACTCTTTCTCACGAAAAACACGTTTCCTGTATTTCCGGCAAATAACACCCCAACAGGGCTGTCGGAACGTCTTTTCTTTGTCCAGATATCCCGACAACACCGGCAAGAAAAGATTCTTTTTAGACACCTCAGAAAACATGGAAACCCTATTACATGCTTTTAGCGAGAAACTGTAAATACAGTTTGCTACATGGGCTGTCAATTTCACTGGCAAAAGTTTCTGTGTTTTGAGCATTTCGAATCTAAAGAAAGTCTCTCAGCGTGTCTCCGGTGTATTGAAGCGCGCTGGAACTTTCAAACACGGTTCTGTGTCGCGAAGAAAGGGCTGTGTTGTTTAAGCTAAAACACGAGAGATAAACTTTGTTTCGATTTTTCAGCATGCTAATTGTAATCCACTGTCTATATAAGGGTTTACTGAGCAATCTCACTTAGGCATGTTTCAAGAGCTTCAACAGTTGTCGTTTTGCTATTAACTGTCGCGTATAAGTCTTACTTCAAACTAATCCGTGAAGTATGCCAGTCTTAACAATTGTTTGTTTTCAGTTACCAGACCCAGAATTTCTTTAGTCGGTACGTAAGCTTTTTTTGATAAAGAAAAGCGGGGACTTTATCAAAGAGAGAAACATGGCTAAATCACCAAGAACTAAGTACTATTCATCTAAATACACCAAGATGTGCCTGATAGGCATATATTACTTAACATACCCGTTTTGATCTGACACAACATCTGTTGCTGACTGAGACAACCAAAGCCTTATTTTATTGCACAAGTATTGAACAAATATCTAGAAAAACAGTATTGTCACTCACGAAAACAACAACAACAATCGAAAAGAAACAAACATACAGATGGCCGACGTTTACATATTAAGTATTTCTGACGTTTGAATTACATGTATCTCTACAAATGGTACAGTTTTTTCCGCACTGTTGACAAGTATGTGGAAACATCTTTTCAACAAACATAGACCTGTCAATACCTTGTTATGTCGCGAACTGGGATCGAATATGCGACATTCTGTGCCCAAGCCAGCTGACATTTCTAACCACTCGGCCCCGACAGGAAACTAGTTTATTGTAAAAATATAACATTCAAATAACGACGTTTCTGAATTGCTTTTAATACAAACCTAAGCAGTTGAGAAGACATGTTAACATTTGCGTGAATTCATATAAAAAATAAATCTTTGAAAAAGACACGATCAACAAATTGGGCGGCAGATCGTGCGGTAGGCAAGACACTATTTAACAGGGTGGTATGTGTCATGAGTTTGTACAATATGCAATGAAATAAAATAGTAATGATATAATAAAATTGACACCCATGCACGGTTCATAAAATTGCAGTAAACTAACATAACTAAAGACGCTGATGGGCAACTTGAGTTAATGTCCGATAATATTGAGCCTGTAAGTAAGTAGAATCTTATTTATTGTATGACATGTGTACACGACAAGTAGATTTAAACATAAATAAATAATACATGCATCCCTGGGAACCTATATCACATCAAGTTTTACCCAGAATCTTAAACGTGTCAGAGCATAGCTTAGTGACGTTTGATATTACGCAATAACCCGTAAATGGATTAGAAGTCACTATAAATTTTCGTCCAATCAGAAGCTCTGAAAATTCAACTGTATCAACGAATTATTTCAACAGAAAACCTTTTATTTTCTGTTTTACCATGTACAAATCAGATCTACCTATTTGACAAAATCACATGTTTTCACAAATTTAGGGTGACCTCCAACTCAAACAGAATCTATTGTAAAGACATTTCTCCAGACAAAGAAGCATACTCTATATTCACATCGGTCTTCTACTGTTTGTAGAAATGTATAATAGTCTCTATCCCATTCTTATTGTTCGATGCATATTAACACTTATTTAGTCATTGTAATTAGGATATTTCTTATTAATATAAAAAAATTCAAAGCTCAAATTACGCACGTGAATTAAATCGTACATGCATATACATGTATATGGACGGTCATTATTTGAATAGCGATTCATATCCGTATAACTTTGAAATTTAACATAACGTTAAGATGGTTAGTCGGTCAGTAAATTTATTAGTCTTATATGCATCTCTTAGGCATACACTAACAACAGCGCCATGAGTTCGAATCCCGCTCTGGAAATGCGGATATTTCATGTCAGGAAGTCTTAGCTTTGGATGTTAGCAGGTATGTGGTTCTACGAGGGTGTTTCGATAGCGTTTGTGGTAACGCACTTTGCTTATCACCAATGCATTCTGGGAACAAAGAAACATCAGCGTACAAGGATATTGTAATTAGATAATTATGCACATGACTTCGATGGGTTCGAACCCCAAGGCGGCACGGATTTTTTTGACCCCCCAGGAGCAAAGTACTGATCCAACTCAGGAACTGTCGAAATGGATAAGTATAAGTTGTATCTTTTTTTTTCAATCGATATATAAAAAAAAATAAAAGCTAAACGCACGAATAACATCAATTTATGTATTTTGATAAAAAAAATAATATTTGTAAACAAATTGTTACTAAGAAGATAGAAGAAAATGTATTTTGCAAATGGGGCTACGTATTATTAAAGTACTGAAACCAAAAAGTATCTAAAGTCACCGTATATTGGAAACATACTGGCATTCGAGGGATCTTCATCAATAAAGAAACCGTTTCCACTTACGTTACATAGCACTCAGAAATACTGGAATGCAAAGGGACATATTTCTTCATTTTTTCTTATAAAAACACGTAAGTATTTCATTCCTTAATAAATAATGTTAGTGATTAAAATGTTGTCATCTTGGTCACGTACTTGAATATTTCGTAAAAAAAATATTTCGTAAAGTTAGATGGATGGAATGTTAAACGTTAAACGTGTTTATTTGATGAAACGCCTATTTCTATACATGATATTCAATGGCGTTGTACAATAAACATACATATATTCTCACCAAAAAGTGTAAACAAATACATATAAAATATAGCGAAAAAGCATAAAACATGAAATTAAAATACAGATTTAAGATGGACATCAGGGTACTTTACTAGTTATGTTAAAAAAAAGCTAATAAAAGCAGATGACAGAACTATAAAAGCTCCAGACAAGGTTATGTAAAATATCAGATAATTCAAAACAATATCAGTTTTAAAACAAGTCGTAAAACTGTGTGAAATAATGCGTTTTTAGTTTTTTCTATAACTCGTCTATTGACTCGGTTTGCTTAATATGCGGAGGCAGATTGTTCCATAATTTTGGCCCTATAGTGCAGAAACTTCTATCATTAAACCTAGTATTCCTGTTAAACGGCACATCATATGTGATTCTACCATATATACCTTTTTACAGCGAAAATTTCTGCGGACAAAATAATCTATGGTTTTGCTTTGAAATAACTTTTTTTTTCATCTCCTCGAAAATGGAGGGAGACATAATACATTTTTTATCTAAATACATTCGATAGTGAGATATATCATGTGATTTCAAGAGAATTGTAAATCTACAAAACCTATTGCAGAAACCTATACGAAACTTTACCATCTCTACATAGCTCAAAGTATAACTTAAAATCGTGATATGTAAATGATTTATAAAGTTTCCCTTACTACTGCTATCACTACAATCGGATCAGTCCGTCTGTCTCCGGAATAGTCCGTATGTCGATGCTCGAGAATAAAAAGGCTTAAAAATACACATAAGGTAATTTGACATGAATAGCAGTTTACGAGAAAGAAATGAATCTATGTCTTTCACTTTAAGAAGGACTTGAAATATTCAAAGAAATTCTTGCTAATTGATTTCATTTCCAGTGGATATCAAACGCATATGAGGAAAAAGTAGCTAGAATTTATGTACTTGTTCAACCGGAAGTGACTTTTCTAAGATATAGCGTTGAACATGTATTACCGGCCACCTGGATTACGCGATCAACATGCATTTAGCGGTCAGTATTGATGTTACTATACTTGCATTTGGTTATATGTTTAACCTTCATTTAGCGGTCACCTCTATAAAGATGTCACTTTGTCTTGTTCCACTGACTGGCCACTTAAGACAGGCTTGACTATAAATCGCAAGAGACGGCAGAAGAAATACCCATATATTATTTAGATCAACTATTATAAGGATATACAACTTCATTTAACCCTTTCCCTCATATAGACTCATTTAACCCTTTCCCTCATATAGACTCATTTAACCCTTTCCCTCATATAGACTCATTTTGACGCACTCAATAGGTACCATTTAAAGCCTGATCTGCAGAAAACCACAGTTAAACCTTACCAAATTTAATTACAAAATCCTCATTTCCAGACCACTGAGGAGCAGCGAACAGCATAAAACCTGATCAGTCTGCGAGTTTCTCGCAGGCTGATCTGGTTTTATGCTGTTCGCATAGGTCTTTTCATGGTGTCCTCTATGAGGGAAAGGGTTAAGTGTTACCTAGCGCTATGTAACACTGCTGGAATAAAGGTCAGGCTGTTCAAATAAATATTTGAAGTATAAAAAAGCTTAGAAGTAATGTTACTACCTTGTGTCTCGCTAGCGCTCGCTCACTTTATATGCAACTAATACAAAGACCTGATCCAACTTCTATCAATTAATGATTTTATTTATCATAGTTTTACTCATTGACTGAATATTCTTTTTCTAACATATAAATCTTTCTAGTGTGTGATAAAAGCTACAACGCCCTCATCGCGTTGGTTCGAATCCCGGCAGGGTCATTCGGATTTTCATGTGGGAAACCTTCCAGCTGGCTTGCGGTAGGTCGGTGGTTCTACCCGGATGCCTCCGTGCATTCGGGGTCTTCCTCCACCTGTAATTAACTGGACGTCGCTATATGACTGAAATACTGTCGAAGCGACGGTAAACTCAAATAGTCAAGTCAAAAGCTACAACGGCAGCTATCAAAGTTTAACCCTTTCCCTCATCTAGACTCATTTTGACGCACTCAGTAGGTACCACATAAAGCCTGTCCTCTATGAGGGAAAGGGTTAAAGTTAGGAGAATACGTTTATCATACTCAAGTTTGAAGAAAAGAAAAGTCTGAAATAAAGCTTTAAACCCGTGTTCGGGGAATTCTTCCGAAAGTGCGGATTAATATTAAACTTTTATTTCTACGTTCAATCCCTTTAATGATAAAAGTTGAATTTTGCATGTAAATGCATTAAGATATGCAAAAGAGTTGCATGAACCCGAAGCCTAATTCAGGCAATGACTTCAAAGGAACTTCAAAGAAAGAAAATAACTGTAAAAACGGAAAGGTTACTATACAACCCAAAAACGAATAACAATTACCGAAACACCTTTAATATACCAGAAATCACGTATTTCACTGTTTCAAAGATACTTAAATCAAACACTTAAACTTGGTCACAATAAAACCGGCGTCATCAAAGCAAAGTGTCCACTAGTTACCGCAAATATGTCAGATATTGGACCGTCCATTGCTCCCTCAGGTGGCTTATTTGATCGCTCTAATTCCCTGATCAGCGATCACAGGGAGGGGCGGGGAGGACGGGGATTATCTCCTTCACTGCGGAAGGTCCGGTCTCTCAAGGGAAGCCGGACACCCAGAGCAAATGCACGATATAAAGATGAGGACTTTAAGCGTGCGGGAACCGGTATCTGTCACTTCCGGTGCGAAAACCGGGCAATGAAAACGATAGAAATAGCTCTTGTTAAAAGTTCCAACCAATGCAATATTTGAATATAACTTATTTTAATTAATATTGGCACAAACACATCTAACTGCCATCTAACTGGAGTAGAATATTAGCAACATATTGTAACATTAGCAACTGTGTTCCCAGAAAGATCAACAGTTTCTGTTATTTTACTTTTATATAAATGTATCGCTCTCATTTTCTCAGCCTAATTACGTTGCCCACAGCGTATACTATTACGTCAAACCCCGTGCACGATGTTTTGATTTTGGCACTGGTGTTTGCACGACTACGTGGTCATAAATCGTTTGTCATTTCACCAGTTGGTCTTTTTACCACGAAAAGCTCAGTAAAAGCGAAATCTTGTAAGTATGTCCAGTTCTCGACATTCTATGAATACATAGCAAACAGTCAGCTCTTATGTAAGCTCATACAATATTGTACAATATTAGAGCTCTGACACAGTCTGGACCGCAAAATCACGTTGTTTCATATACCACTTAAAGTTCATTAACTTAGCATTCATCAAGTCATGATTTTACATATGGATATTCATGAGGCGAAGGTTTAAGTTATTATCCTGAAGTTAGTTCGACCGTTTGAGATATACTAATAATTTTACATGTTCTAATTTTAGGTCAAATATATTTCTTTTTACGTCGATTATGAGACATATTCTTAAAGTTTTGTCTTATTCTTATTATTGTTGGACAGTACCTTGGTTGGACCAGTCCTTTGTTGGACAGTTCCTTGGTTGGACCAGTCCTTTGTTGGACAGTTCCTTGGTTGGACCAGTCCTTTGTTGGACAGTTCCTTGGTTGGACCAGTCCTTTGTTGGACAGTTCCTTGGCTGGACCAGTCCTTTGAGCCTTAAAATACTCACCACCTCCGCACCCGCCGTCATCAGTAATGTAAGCTACTGCAGGACCATGGCTTCCTTCTTTACAATTAGTTTGATTTAATACATTTTATTAATAAAGCTGAGTTACCAAAACTATTTTCACATTAATCATTATTATTATTACAATTTCTTTAACGTTTTATGTTTCCTATTCAGCAGCCGACTTCAGTTCCATAAGACATATTTTCAATAACTACAATACATGTTACATAGTTTTACAATTTGACGCCCGCTTGATGATGGCACATGATCACAAAAAAAAATGTAACTGATTGGGTCATTTTAACAAGACGGAACTTTCATTCAATCCCCTTGTCCAACTCGTCTTTGTATAATAAAGCAGGCTTAACGTGAACAGAAAACAGAAGTCGAAGGGTCGTGACTTATCGCAAAATTTGACTCAGACGACATGGTGCTTGTAGAGGGCGCTGTATCGGTTCTAAATAAAGGTCACGTGCTCTTTGAAAGATGAGACGGAATTTTATCATAAGTAAATACGGGAAACCATCGGCAAATATTGACTGAAAAATAAATAATAGTCAGTCCTAAATGTAGAAAATAAATCTAAGTATGATTTCAAAGTATCGCTGTTTGTACTGGTGTTATAAAACTGTCCACAGCCAAAAGGATATAAAACAATTTAATACGAATCTACGGAAGACTTTAACAATTGGTGTATTTATTTTATTATACCAGGTCTAAACAATATCATAAATATTTTCGAAACTACGGCTATATTGGGTTACCCACTTCAAACAAGTGGAGGTGGAGGCGTTTGCCTTGAGTAAAAACATGAAAACATATCTCAGTTTTTTTTAATATAGCTTAGAGAAAATTTGTTAGATGAATAATTTAGGGTCTTACACACATCCTTGCACGGAGCGGCCCCGAAATGCACGTTCTTTCCTTCTTTCGATTTATTGATTATTGTCCTTAAGTCGCTTAATCTTTCATTGGCAGAAAGTGATGGCATAAAAATTCTTTAGAACAGGTAATGGAAATTGGAGACCTTTGATATATTTTGCCAATATATACACTCAGTTCCAAAAATATGTGTGCACTTTTTAATTTAAAATATTTCGATATTTAGCAAACATATCAGTTTTAATTTTAACATACTACGAGTATATCTCGTGTGTTTGTCACCGATCTAGCCACTCACTCAGCCCTTCACCGCGTGGGTTCGAATCCCGGCAGGGTCATTCGGATTTTCATGTGAGTAAGCCTTCCAGCTGGCTTGCGGTAGGTCGGTGGTTCTACCCGGATGCCTCCGTGCATTCGGGGTCTTCCTCCACCTGTAATTAGCTGGACGTCGCTATATGACTGAAATACTGTCGAGGCGACTGTAAACTCAAATAGTCATATCAAGCCAAGTCACCGAACTAGCCCAAATTCTACCATATTGCATGAAGAGATTTTCAGGTTTTATTTTTCAATTACTAGATATACTAGATATAGAAGTGCTAGATAAAAAGACTTTCAGGAAACAAATCAAGTTCACACCTTCTTTTTGAACTGAGTGTATGTTCCCAGCAGCGTTGAGTGTTTTGGATTTGTCCTAAATTTTAATTTTATTTATTATTTTTATTAAATCATCGATGTAAGTAAACCAGACATATGTTTCAGCATTCCCAGCATTCCCAGTTTTCTTTGGAAAGATATGCACTTCCCTTATACATGGAATCCGAATTCTACATATATTTTTATCAAAATGATTTTCATTTCAATTTCTGTAACATAATGATAGTAAATCAAATGGTGTTATTTATTTGGTTTAAACATATTTATTTCCCATACATAGTTACAAAGAAAAACATCAGTGAAGCATATACATATATGTAATGTAAATACGTTACAGGATGTCATAAAGATATTGGTATTAATACATGGGGATTTAAACGAAAGCTACCTAAAGCTTATAAAGCTTATTTCCCCTTTCGAAGTTATCGTAACCATGGCATGCTCTATATATCAAGTGGGAAAAATACTTATTAGTAGACAAATGTACTCTTTCTAAGCAAAACAAAATAGGAAAGTTAGGAAGATAGAAAGAGAAGAATTAAGCAAAATATATGACATCAGTGCAATCTAAATCAAATTCAATCGAGTGAGCCCCCCTGTTATTTATTTATTTATTTATTTAATTTATTTATTTATTTATTTTTCATTTGTTTGTTCTGTTTTGTGTTCCTTACAGGAATCGTCTAAGCATGTTTATCTAATCCGAATCTTACCAATGAGAACATTAAAATAAAAATGGTCATTTACAGCTATTTATCAGTTTTTTTTCTTCATATAGTTCAACTTATCGACTGCAAATAACAATGTTGTCCAAAAGAAAAAAAAAGAAAATCGAGGCCTAATGCAAAACTATCATAACTGCTTATAAATTCGAAGAGCGTAACAGTAGTTTCACACCGAGCCAAAAATATGCAAATTTCAAGAGGTATCTTTTTTGTTTTAAATTAATACTGGCGAGAATTCCACCAGCCTTTCTTAGCACTATATTAAATACTTAGGGACCTGTTTCTCCAATGAAAATTCATATATTATTTCTTAACAAGTATGGTTATTAATAATTAATGTCAACTTCGTGGCATACTTTAATAAGACTTTTTGGATGGACGTTTTTACGTTTTTATTCTTCCGATTTCATCATCATAGAATCAGACCAACTTGTGATCCACGCCAGATTATAAATAGTATCACATCTGTGTGTTTTTCATTGAATTATTCCTTGCGTAACATCCTTTTTTTTCACAAGGTAAAATCTTTTAAGCATACAGAAACAGACATTTTTTCAAGACACACGTGTGAATAGGATGGTTTGACTGCGAATTCTTTTCAAAAGCAACAATCATGGGCGATGTGCATTGTACGTGGACATCAAGTTGCCCCGTAGTTTGCGTGTGTTTAGGATTTTGCCACTTATTGGCTGTCAACATAGTCACTCTAGAGAAGGAAATCGGTCAAACACATCCCAAGAGGCGGTGATAACACCAGGTCCTCTTTAGGTAAAACAATTGTTTTAACACCGCTACACAGAATTCTGCAGGTAGAGATCAAAGTCAAAACCTACAGAAATGATGCATATGCAGTATCCCTGGACAATAAAGTTGTCACGGGCCCCTCACGACCTTATCAAATGTCAATATTGGCCAAGGCCCTTCACTATATCATGGATACGTTGTCCCACAACCAGCCATATGGTCATACACTGACCGCAATTGCTCCAGTAAAAAGTATCACTTTCCATTGCGGTCAATAAAGAGTAAACGGGACATAAACAGTTTAAATGTCAATAGCTCTATTAACTAAACACAGTTAACACATTGCAAAACTGATCGTCCCACACGAAGAAAATTGTCGATAAAATGGATAGAGAAAAATCGACCTTTCAAGAATCAATAAGAAAGCCGAAAGATGAAAATCAGGAGATCTGTTATATTATTTTATGTATACATTTTAAAATATTTCGGTAGCCAGTCAAGATAAAGCATATCGATTTCTGTTATGTATGTACGTTTTAACAGAAGGGTAGACAACATTTGTTTTTATTTATTAATGTCTAAAAGTAACCGTCGTGAATTTGGTAGGGATATTTGTGACAGCTGTAAGGTTTCCTCGTCTTGAAATATTACCTTTGCTCTACTTTAGACGTGAGCAAAAAAAGGCACAACGATACAAGATGTCCAAAATAGTTTATTATATGTAGAAAGGGCAGAGGATACTGTCCTACTTATTTTGCGAAACTAAAGTCTGAAAGTGGCAACAACAGAACAGCGTATGTGGTCAATAAATAAAAACGGTAGAAATAAAATTATGATGTTTTTGTCGTCTTATTTGTATTTTTATAGATCGTGCAAAAATATACAGCCATTTTTTTTATTTATTATGAAATAAGTATTAATGTCATGTTCATTTTGTGTTATTATTTCAGGTATTATTTAATACTTATTTTATTGTTGTAAACGTTGATGATGTATATTTTTCCTCATGGTGATACTTTGAAATTGTAATGACAAACTAACTAGTGTATATAAACTTTAATATTTAATCGGAGCATTTCAACATAACATTATAACATTTCATTAATTTCAATTAATATTCTTAAACAAAAAAAAAAATGCAGTGCATGTTCTGCTTTTATGTATTACTATAGATTTATTTTTATTAAAATGAAAATTAATTATTTTATCGATTTCATGAAAAAATGTTGATACATGTCTGATTGTAATATGACATTATATAAACTGATGTTCATGAGCAGATGATATCCTTATAATTTATACGGATTTTTTATTTACTTTTCATATTTTACAAACTGTGTGAAAAATGTACATGTGATAACTCCAATCTCAAACTTCCTTTATTTATAACATTCCCAACACGACATTTTCCCCAATACACACGTGGAGGTAAGATAAGTGATACTAAAAGCATATTCTCCATACACTCTTGTTTTCAATTCTCAAATATTGATTGAATAGTGTGTGATATACGTGTATATATGTGTGTATTTGTTATATGTGTGTGTATTTGTTATATGTGTGTGCATTTGTTATATATATTTCTTTCTCGACGTGATGCTTTATACATAAGTAAATCAACAAAGATCTGTTCGGTTTATGAAATAATTCATTTTGGCTGTTTTAGAAAATGTTTGGGAAATTGAGCAATGCTCCAAGTAAATTACAACAATAATTTACTTTCTTTTGTAACCTATTTTCAAAGTAACGGTTTAAGCATACACATCCGCGAAATTTTGCTAATGAAGAAAATGTAGCATAAAATAAAAAAAAATATATACATAAAAAGGAAACAACCTCAACAGCAACAAAAACAAAAAACAAGTTAATTAAGAAACAAGAAGGCTACAAACGATGATGGAAGGGAAACACTACCTTTGACTTTTACAGATTTTTACTTTACCAGCCTGTGAAATATTGAACGATTATTTTGTCATGTAACAAAAACTGCAGTAGCTACTTTATACCCCATTGAGCACACAGCACTAAGCAAATGTTATATTTCAATGGGACATGCTGTCATTGTCATCATTACACACAAATCTGATTAATTAAATGTTCAATTCTTGATTAAAATCATTAAGACGGCTTTAAAATGTAAACAATATCAAGTTGGTAACAACGCCGGTCCGGGCTTCACATTGATCTCTAATGAAATACTGTTAGCATTATCCGGATTCGTTATAAATAAAACTCCGTGGGATATTGACTTTTTATGTTTTTAAATGATTTGTGTTTAAAACATGAAAACACTGAAGTACTTTTATAAACACACAGTGAAGGGTCGAGCCTTGCACTGTGCACGTAATGAAAATATAAAAAGGGCAAAACTTAATGCTTGAATGTTGCAGATAATTTTAAAATGTTACTTTATGATTATTTTAAATTGATTTTATTTTCGCCATTGAATACATAGGATTTTGTTTCTTTGGAAGCTAAGTGAAAAAGAGAAAATGCAAGGAAATGAGGCTGAAAGGTTAACTGTTCGTGATAATATATTTAATTCAATTTTTAAAACCGGATCTAAGCAAAGAGAGAGAGAGAGAGAGAGAGGGAGAGAGAGAGAGACTTATTAAGAGAACATTTATACAACACAATAATGAAATGGTTTAACTGCGCTCAGTGAAACATCATTGGAATTTTACTTAATGTTTGCTGAAATAATATTCAAATTAAATGACGAAAAGTAGGGAAAATTATTCTTTTTCTTGTGGTTATTTTTACAAAACAAACTGACAATCATAATATATATTTTTCCTTTCATCTCACAATTTGTAGATATATTTTGCGAAAACAGGATATCCCATTTATCACCAAGTCAACCTTTTTAATTTCTCACCTTCACCCATAATTGTTTTTAATTTCTTTATTACATATTATAAAATGCAAAACAATGTTTAATGTTGTTTTTAATTAACATTAATTTATACATTTTATTTATTTAAATATTTTAACAATTAAAACATTCACAATAAGTATGTTTTATTGCAATTCCTTTAAAGAAAAACAAATCAAATATGTTTGTAAACATACATGTGATTAATACAATTAAAATTGGCAAAAATGTTTCATTGTATATTTAGTTAAAAATTAATTAGAAACACGTGCATTAAATTGACTCACACAACAATGAGATGAATGCATTTATTCTTTATTTTTAAAACACAAATAATACCTTGATGATAATTATTATAATGAAACTAAAATGAATTAAAAAAATATCCATAAACAGTCTTAAATCAGTCATAGAATACACCCATACTTGTTTTATGAGTTATAAGCAGTTTGTTTTCGATGCTCAATATATATGTCCATTATATAAAAAATAAACAAATATTATTCTAACAATCCCCATTTAAATATTTATTTTATGAACAAATTAAACGAAACAAACTTTAATTGTATAGTTCATCTATTCATTACGAATGACGAAGTTTTGTAAATATTCAATAAAATGCAGACAATAGTATTGTATATTATGAGATTGTATGAATTCTTTTATAATGTGTATAACAACAAAATGTCTAAATGTGAAAAAAATGAAATAAATTATTTTCATCCAAGGGATTTAGCAATATTTTGGTAATTAATTATTATTATAACGTTACAATTGTTGGATATATTCTACGATAACGCAATCGAATACTAAATATTTTAATATTTTCAATATTTCGCTTGGATGCATATGTTTGCAGTGATGAGCTAAACGTTTAATTTCACAGAGGAAAATTAATTATAAATCATTCAATACACAGCTGTGTGAAATCAAAGTATACCTCTGATCATATATAAAACATAAACTTACTATATTCACCCGCTGTTGACATATATGTTAAATCCGTGCTCAAAGTAGAAAGATTGTCGTCTGATCAAACTTCTCGTCTGCTACTTGTAACGCGAGATTAGAGGCGCGCGCTGACAGGCTCGTGCTCGGATTGTGGTCTGTCAATCACCGATAATTTGTCAACAAGAGATAGAATCTCGCTGCACGATTGGCGCAGTACGAAGAATCAATTTCTCGCTCTCTGTATAAATAGAGGATGATAAATTAATCGGACGATGCTATCTTGGGACGAACTGGGATGATTTTGCGTATGCCATTTTCTATCAAATGTTGCAATTACGTTAATTTTTCATAGATGCTTGATCAAAGAGAGACGATACATTTGCATATGAAGACCACACATTCGAGATAGATTTATAACACTGAACATTAAATTTTCATGTGCATAAATACAGTTTATAAATTCATTTTTTGATCAAGAGACTTTAGCAGCAGCCAAATGTTAGCAATGAAGAGAGCGGGTGTAGTAACAGGACATAATAGCCTTGTATGACACCGTGATGTGTTGTCACGGTATCAGATTACGTCAGCGATAACGTTATTTACTGCCAGTGATACCCAATCTGAAACAGGAGTCCGAACAAAGTGGCTAATTGGGGGCATGACAGAAAGGACGGAAGAGCATCGTGTGAATTAATAACACGGACGTCTTTTTGATTAATAATTCATTCTGAATCCACACAAGGCATATTTAATAAGAGAAAAAAATATAAAACTAATATATTAACCTCTGTTTTAACCACTCTCATTACTATTTCTGTATACAATGAGATGTTATATTCGTTCCGGTTGTCTATAAACATGAAAATATCGAATTTCCAAAGACCTATTAAGTAAAGATTGGCAAATAGTCCAAATCTCACAAAAGCACGTAACAAATTGTCAAATTCTAGCAAAATCACGTTTTTAAATATCTCCTATTCTAACGAAGATATATGAAAATGAAATATCTTATTATTAAACATAGCATTACTATCAAAATGATACTTTATGTATTTTAATAAGCAAAGAAAAAGAAATGGTTCATGTAAAATAGAAAAGTACCCGCATGATGATAACTATAAAACGTGTTTATATTTCTGCTACAATGGTTGCATTTCAAGCATAATTAATTTTATACATACAGCTAACGATTTTACGTGTAACCTATGCATTATATTCACACACCTACTGATTTCATGTATACGTTATACAATATACTCTCATTTTGTATGTACACTCTCCCTATATACTCTCATATTGTATGTACACTCTCCCTATATACTCTCATATATATACTCTCATATTGTATGTACACTCTCCCTATATACTCTCATATTGTATGTACACTCTCCCTATATACTCTCATATTGTATGTACACTATCCCTATATACTCTCATATTGTATGTACACTCTCCCTTTATACTTGTATATTGTATGTACACTCTCCCTATATACTCTCATATTGTATGTACACTCTCCCTATATACTCTCATATTGTATGTACACTCTCCCTATATACTTTATATTGTATGTACACTCTCCCTATATACTCTCATATTGTATGTACACTCTCCCTATATACTCTCATATTGTATGTACACTCTCCCTATATACTTGTATATTGTATGTACACTCTCCCTATATACTTGTATATTGTATGTACACTCTCCCTATATACTCTCATATTGTATGTACACTCTCCCTATATACTCTCATATTGTATGTACACTCTCCCTATATACTTGTATATTGTATGTACACTCTCCCTATATACTTGTATATTGTATAAACTCCATTTGTACATACTCAGCTCTTGAATTTGACAGGACACATTTTAACAATATATTTAATATGTATGGAATGCAGTAGATGTAAATTGAGAGAGTATACATGAAAAATGGAGAATAAAAAAGAGAAATATATAAAACATAAACATATGTAGGAAAAATGGGCATAGATATAAGAAAAAAAAGATGGACAGAGAAAGATAAGATAATTAGAAAAGTTAGGGAGAAATGAATTACTCTTCTAGTTAAAGATTCAATACATTGGCAAGGAAAGGAATAAAAAATGTTACGGAAAGCTTATACTGTTACGAAATACCGAAGCTCCTAAACCCCAGTTAAATCCTCCACTAATCATTGGAGATAGGAAACACTGTGGATCAATGCTCAAGTATATGACTTTTGCACCAGGCTAAATGTCTGCAAATTTACATTTCCTCTTCTTTATTCGTTTTCCTCGTGTTCTTCATCTTATTTCTATTACGCTTTTCTCTTATCCTTCTATGCCATATCCTTGGAGATGTACTGTCTTTTTTTCTTTCTAAGCGTTCTGCTTTGGGATGAACTCTCTCGGATTCTATTCTAGTCTGAGAAAATTGATATCGACGGCCGATTTGATAGAGCCATCGGCTCTTACCCGCGAGGTCGTGGGTTCAAACTAGCCGTGATATACCACACTGGTATAATTCCCTTGAGTTTGCCGCTCAAGGTTTAGGACTGGTTGGCCAAGTGTAAAGATATTATCATCTGTCGTGATTTTCCCAGCGAGGGCTAGACACTGTCCTAAAATGACTCAAATATGAAATCCAAGTAAACTAACTAGACTGTTCAAGTTTCGGTGATTCTAGTCTCTAAGAGCATGGATTTGGTAGCCTGTTGCCAGTACAGTGAATTTCATATCAATGCACTTGTCTATTTTAAAAGTTTTTCGAGGCATTGCTGAATGTGCTTAAAGTCAACACCCACAAAGAATGCCGGAAAAAAACAACCCAAATAATATAATATATGATACAATACGGCACGACGAACGGATGAATGAATATATACGGACAGACGGACAGACAGACAGACAGACGGACGGACGGACGGACGGACGGACAGACAGACAGACAGACAGACAGACAGACAGACAGACAGACAGACAGACAGACAGACAGACAGATAGATAGATAGATAGATATCAAACATTCACAATCACACGAAGCCATTGTTGAATCTCTCTGGTGGTAAACGAGTGACAATACTATTTATTGATTTACATTTTTTTCTTCCAAAATGTTTGACAATATTTTGTCAGAAAACATGACATCCTACAATTACCTCTTTAACCTCGGTGATAGATAACACAGGTGTGAAAATTGTTTGCACCTGGTTGGATTCATCCAAACCTTCAGCGTATTGATCGGACGCGTACGTTTGTCTCGCTAAAAATTCTGTCTTGTCAGAGTGCCGGTATGTTCGTATTGCTAAAGAAGAATAAAGAATCAAACATGCAAAATGCGAAACAAAAGCTATGGTTTTATAATGTCAACTGCGTTTTTAATGGCAAACCACGAATTTGATATCGTTTTGTGCATTGTCATTTTCTTAAATAATTATATACATATATATACTATATATAATATGTCTGTCTGTCTGTCTGTCTGTCTGTCTGTCTTCTGTCCGTCCGTCCGTCCGTCCGTCCGTATATATTCATTCATCCGTTCGTCTATCCATTCATTCCGTCTTTGTTTCTTTTTTTCCTAATAAATAAATAAATAAATAAATAAATAAATAAATAGATAAATGAATAAATAAATAAATAAACGATTGCAGATAACATTCGTTAGTATAAGTGTTTTCTTTCTCCCAGGGGAGAGAGAGATAGTGAGAGAGTAAGATTTACATTTATTCATATATCGAATATTCCAACTTAATTTTTGTCTCGTTTGTATACAAATAAATATATACATATGTGCAAACTATTATAAAACATGTATACAACCATTCTATTTAAGAATTTCAAGAAACACAATGACTAGAACATTAATAGACATATATAAAACACTCAAAGTTGATACATCATAATGTTAAAAGTTAAGGGATGTCATAACATACTGAATCACCCAAAACATTTCATAGAGAAGCACAAAAATATGATGTTACTAACGAAGAAAGTGATATTGAAATAAGATTTATTCCTCACAGCTAATGGACAATCATTCAGTTTTACATCCATCCATACTGTACCTTACAGCACAATAAAAGCTGGCCACAGTCATGTATGTGATCATAAAAGATAAAACTTTCCCTCATGTGTATTTACATGTACACTTATAGACAAATGTTAACCCTTTATATCATATAGACGTTTTCTGAAGACTTGGTTAACATATCATGAGCTGTCTGATCAGGGTCTCATCTGTTAGCTCAAACAATATTGTAATTATGTTTATAAGTTTTATTTAGCGCTAAGGTGAAACTGAAGTCTGTCCTAAGCAAAATATGTTTTCAGTTTGATCGTGTTGTCTAGTTGTTTAAGCGGTGGTTACAATTGCTCATTAGACATTTTTATTCACCCCGAACACATAGTGTATATATAAACATTAAATTATGATTATACTTGCAACATACATTAAACCTCAAGTAAAAGTTTATCACTTGAGAGATATTAATTTAAGGTAATCCCGCCATCATTACATTACATGCATTATCATGGTCATTCAAGTGCTTAAAAAGACTTCAATGCCGAAGCACGCATCCATTTGCTTGGAGATATAAGCTCATCTGTTCCAAGTATATAAAGGCTTGCATTTACTTTACAAGAGGGCCAAGATGGTCCTGAGTCATACTGAATGTAAAATCCATGTATAAGTACAGAATAATAATCGCAATTCCACACAAAAACCTGTGGTCCACAGTTTGATTGCCATAGTTATAAAATCAAGATTTCAAGATTTCAAGATTTTATTTGATTAAACCAGAAGGTCATAAGACCCATGTGGTACATACAGCAAAGCGGCAGTATAACAATTGTTTACAAATAAATAGTTAACAATGAAATATTCACATAAATCACATAATAATAAATTACACATACATGCTCATGACATTGTATACATGTTATTATTAAATTTGTAACTGCTTCATGTACAATAGAGAGAGAGAAATCAATGAACCATGACATACTACATTATATTCCATTACATAATCCAGAGTGACCCCTAGGGTGGAACCAATTTGACACAAGATCCATGCTTTGAAATATTGGTTCAGGTCAACAAGATAATGTTACATACCAAATAACTACATCCATGATCTTGGAGCTTTCTGACAAGATCTTTTAAAGACTCTCCAGTAAAAGTATAGGAAATAAATCAAGTGACCCCTGGGGCAGGGCCAATTTTGACCTCAGGGTCATGATGTGAAAAACATGGTAGATGGCTATATAGCCATGTTACACACCAAATATCTAAACTCCGGGTATTGTGGTTTCTGACAAGAAGATTTTTCTAGTTTTTCCTACATAAGCCTGTATAAAATCAAGTGACCCCTGGGGCGGGGACAATTTTGCCCAAAGGTTCACGATGTGAACACACCTGGTAGATGGCCATATGGCCATGATACACACAAAATATCTAAACTTCAGGCCTTTGGCTTCTGACAAAAGATTTTTCTAGTTTTTCCCCTTTATAAGTCTATGTATAATCAAGTGACGCTTGGGGCGGAGCCAATTTTGACCCCAGGGTCATGATTTGAACAAACTTGGTAGAGGTCCATTAAACAATTCCACACCCCAAATATCTTAGCTTTAGGCCCGGAAGTTTCGTAGGAGAAGATTTTTTAAGATATTTCAATTTAAAAATCTATTTTAGCTCCTGTGACACAGATATGCAAGAGACCGGAACCATTTGATCAACTTTGGTAGAGCTTCATGCAAGAAGCATTACAGGCAGGTTTCACCAAATTTGACCCAGTGGTTTCAAAGGAAATGTCGTTTGAAACAATTGTGGACGACGGACGGACGACGAACAGCTGTTTATCCTTAAAATTCACTTGAGGACTGCGTGCTATGATGAGTTAAAAACTCCTACGATCATTGGATGGACCATGATCAAAATTCATCTGATGGATGGATTTCCTTGAATGTTAATATATGATAATGTAGCAGACTATTCATTTTTTTTTGTCTCTTCATATTGCTTTTTTATATTTATTTAACTTGCCACGGCCATAATTAGTAGTTATATGTTTGTGAATGGACATAGGCGTATTGTATTGCCGATTTGCCGATAAACTTGAAAACTGGAAACAATGTTGTTTTTTTTTCTTCAACGCTTATACTGTGCGGAATCTGAGCTACAATATTATATGAGCCAACAGAGGAGACCCTGATCAGACAGCTCATGAAAGAGCACTGTCTGATCAGTCTTTTCAGTATGCTAAACTTGTCCATATAAGGTAATGGGTCGAATTCGCCTTAAAAAGATAAATTGCTGACAAGTAGTCTGATATATAGTGAGGAATATACCTTAGTACTGTAGCATAATATATAGTGAGGCATATACCTTAGTACTGTAGCATAATATACAGTGAGGATTATACCTTAGTACTGTAGCATAATATATAGTGAGGCATATACCTTAGTACTGTAGCATAATATATAGTGAGGAATATACCTTAGTACGGTAGCATGATATACAGTGAGGCATATACCTTAGTACTGTAGCATAATATATAGTGAGGAATATACCTTAGTACTGTAGCATGATATACAGTGAGGAATATACCTTAGTACTGTAGCATGATATATAGTGAGGAATATACCTTAGTACTGTAGCATGATATATAGTGAGGAATATACTTTAGTACTGTAGCATGATATATAGTGAGGCATATACCTTAGCACTGTAGCATGATATATAGTGAGGAATATACCTTAGTACTGTAGCATGATATATAGTGAGGAATATACCTTAGTACTGTAGCATGATATATAGTGAGGAATATACCTTAGTACTGTAGCATGATATATAGTGAGGAATATACTTTAGTACTGTAGCATGATATATAGTGAGGCATATACCTTAGCACTGTAGCATGATATATAGTGAGGAATATACCTTAGTACTGTAGCATGATATACAGTGAGGCATATACCTTAGTACTGTAGCATAATATATAGTGAGGCATATACCTTAGTACTGTAGCATGATATATAGTGAGGAATATACCTTAGTACTGTAGCATGATATATAGTGAGGCATATACCTTAGTACTGTAGCATGATATATAGTGAGGCATATACCTTAGTACTGTAGCATGATATATAGTGAGGCATATACCTTAATATACCGCTACATACCAAAGTTGTACAAAATGGTGCTGGTATAGCTCCCTTGCTTTGCACTCAGCATATAAGGGTAGTAGTTGCAGGACTGGTTGGCCTGATGTCAGGATAATATGACTGGGTGTGGTATCATGTCACATGTCTATGGCATGATACTGCAGTGTGACAGCAGTATGTCTGTCTCAAGTAGATATCGTTTCCAAATGACTGAAATACTGTCGGTGGGACGTTAAACAACCACGAATACATTTTCTTAACCCTTCCCATTGCAATCATTTTAGTAAGATTAAACATAAACGTTGTCATTTTGGCAAGAAAATCACTTGAACAAATTGCCCGTTTTGAAAGCTGTCAAGCGGTTGATTCATTTTCAGGTAGGAGATCTATGACGTCATCGATAGCTGCGATACCTTAACATTTCACATTTTATATTCATCACGACCAAAAAGTAGTCATTAAACATTTGTCATATATTTTTAATATTGTATAAGGTTTAATTTTTTGACAAAATAAATGTTTGAATAGTTATTTTAGCTAATTAGAACAAATTAGAAAAACATCATCTGTATGATACAACAGCACGACACACATCCACGGTAATCTAGGTGATTCTTACAACAGGCCTCAGCGTCCAGCAATAGACCAGTGACAATATCTTATTTTTCGTCTATGATATTTGTCGATACGACGAAGTGGCAACCTGTTCGTCAAATGTGGACATCAAATCGTTGATGAAAAATTAAGAGAACACTGTCTGTTGTCCATTAAATTCTTCATTCATTAACGCAACACACCATTTCTGATGGATGAGTGATTAGAGCGTCTGTCTTGAAAGCAGCAGGGCGTGGGTTCGATCCCAGACGCTACACGCAGAACTCGGAAAATACCCCCTTGCATGTGTAGCTAAACATATAAGGGTAATTTCAGGACCGCATGACCTAAAGTAGGGATAATGCTACTGGATTGAGAGTTATATGTGTGTCTTAATTAGATGACAATATAGATCATTCATGTTGACAAAGCCCCTGGAAATGAATTAAAAAATGCTGATAGGACGTATATCCAAGCCGTACATATTATCTTTGATAAAACAGAAAAGTAAAAAAAAAAAAAAAAAAAGACAAAAATAAATAAATAAATATAATTGTATAAATAGATAAATATGTAGAGGTAGTCTATACATAATTATTATTTGAAGAAAACATTTAGCTCAAGATATTGCAGGCATACCAGCAAATTGCAACACTTTTCTTTTAATAACATATTAATAACAAGCAAATAAATCAATCGAATAATTATAACAGATAGAATGAAAATGGTTTATTTTTATATTTTACAAGAGGATTTACTTGAGAATATTGAATTTTACATTTACATTTAGTACTTAAAAATATCTTCGATTTATTGTTTAAACTCAAGAGTGTCCACAAGATATTATTCATTGTTTACCGCTAACTCAAGCTCAGCGTAAGTCATCACCATAATCAGGCCATTGTGCAAGATTCTGTCGGCATGATTAATCGGCGGCTACGTGTTAGATGACTCCCCGACAGACACCTCCAGCAGATAACCCACAGGAAGTTGAACCATCTTTCACACCTGGTAATATCCCCCTTTACATACGAAATGAATGCAAACTAATAGAACAAATAGTCGAATTCCTGATTTGACCCCCATGCAATGAGAACCGGTCTTTTTCCGAAGCCTCGTTTCGCACACAACAAACGGAGAAGAAATGTATGTGGACATGTCTTATCAATAGATTCACTGTAAAATTGTCGCGTAAAGCTTCAGTAAAACAATCGATTACCTCGCCAAGCCTGTCCTCCTCTTTGAAGTCAATGAGGAATGCTTGTGTCCAATGTTCGTTACGTCACGCGCAAACTTCGCCGAGTTCCGATGTTTACCGGCGTAATCCGTTATTTGCACGTGTTAATCGTGAGGATGTCCCGTCAAGGCGGGAAGCCATGGAGTTGATCGCCTCTTGATTCCAGAGGTATGGTGTAGTCGGGATTAAAGGATTAACTGAACAGCGCGGCCTCTGTGTCCACTGATTGTCAACAAATACATACAGGTTGAAAAAAAAGTTGTGCGCTTCTTTTATGTAAATATACTTTGTTTGGTATTAAATATGTTGAACATTTTAGACCAATTTGATTGGATTAAAAAAAAAACATTTCGAAAGTGTGGCTATTTTAGGGGCTTGTTTACAGGCACAACAAATTTTACATTTGTACTTCTTTAAGAAATAATGAGCATTTGAGTAAACGAAAACCTGATTTATTTATTTATTGAACTATATAGTTGCAACAGAATATACAAAACAGAGGAAAGAATAAGCATAGTGCATCCGTTTAGGAAATATAAATACACTGTCATAAAATGGGTATAAATAAAAATTCTACAGTCTGAATTAATATTAGAGTATCAGAAAAAACTTCAATAAGACTTAGTTATTGAAAAACAAGATAGATTTGTTTTTCATTAAATAATCAGTCAGGAACTTATTAATAAATATTAACCAATCAATAATTCGATGACTATCAGATATGTAGACAAAATTTATTATCACAACTTGTGGCCATCATTTTATTTTCAAAATTTACAAATCACATTGTTTATAAGATGTGTGTGTGTGTGTGTGCGTGCGAACGCGCGCGCGTGTGTGTGTGTGTGTTTCAGTAATCTAGTGACGACTAGCTAGTTACAGATGGAGGGAGGCATCGAGTCCATAGAGTTATCAGGATACAACCACCGGTCTACCATAAGTTTCCTCACAAATTATGCCGATGATCCCTGCCGTGTTTTATAATTTAGTTAAATATCATAATAATTCATCTTTTTACAATAAACAATATAGAGCAATCTTTTTTTAAAGTACATTCTACCCTTGAAATGAATTAAAACATGCTTAAATGTCACCACTTTAAGCTCCTACATGTATAAATTTATCCACTATAAACAAAACATCTATCACTTTATTTTGAATAAAAATAAATAATAAAATAAAATAATAAAAAATAAGCATTTATGATATTTTTTCTCACATTCTTTGATTTTAAACGTATCTAACCCTTCATGTTAAAAGTTAAAAAAGCTTTGTTTTATTACAAATAAACTTCTATTCCAATCTAATGTTCTTACTGGGATGTCACACCCAAGACGACTGGCATAATACAAAATATGTCTGACACCAAACACCAGTCCTGGAGCTTCACATATACAAAGCCGAACAAAAAATGATACAGCAGAATCGAATATGACCAACAATACTTGGTTCTTAGTAATACTAAGTGTGAATTCAATCTTTTTCGTTTCTCTCATAAGATATCCAAATATCATAGTTCTTTAAATCCAAGTATCGTATTTAGAATTGGTTGAGTTATATCCGAAACCACATACACCATACAAAACTGTATGTGAATTTACCAAGATGGCCATGAACCGCTCACCAGATGTATAACATAGCATACTGAATACATAATCCATGCATGAGTACAGCAAAATATCGTAATTCCAAACAAACTGTATCTGTGTAAAAGTTTGGTGGTCATAGCTATCAAATCAAGTTACCCATGAGAGGGGTAACTTTGACCCGAGGACTCCTTTTTTTTTAAAGTCAATGTAAAATCAAGCCACCCGTAGAGCGGGACCAATTTTGACCAGAGGGCCACGATGTGATCAAACTTGGTAAATGTTCACAAGGTCATATCACATACGAAATATCTAAACTCCGGATATTGTTTTTTTTCCCCCTAGTTTTTCCTCGTTTAGTATTGATAAAATCAAGTGACCCCTGTGGCGGGGCCAATTTTGACCCCAGGGTTATAATTCGAACAAATTTGGTAGATGTCCGCTAGGTCATGTGACACATCTTATATCTGAAACCAGGCCTTGTGGTTTTCGCAGAAGAAGACTTTTTGTTAAGTTTGCTTTTACAAAATCTACTTTTAGCTCCTGTGAGCAATCAATCAACGCAATTTGAATACTTTTGATAGAGGGCCTCATAAGGATCAATCCTGTGAAGTTTGGTCACAATCCATTTTAGGAGAAGATGTTGTTTAAAGGAAATTGTGACGTCGGATGTACGGACGACTGACACTGGCCCCACCCTAAGAGCTCACCATAAACACTGAGGTAAAAAAAAAAAAAAAAAAAAAAAAAAAAATATATATATATAATTATATAATATATATATATATAATATATATAAAACCTCGAGAAATGCTTACTTACGCAAAAAAAATACCATTATAGAATTCGCAAATTGTGTAGCCTTTTTCATTCTTTATTAAGTTTCCATCAACACCAAAAATAAGAGGGGTGCTTCATAGGTAAGTGATTTCTCTTAGTTCTCTCTAGTTCGGTATACCAAAATATGTTCAAATTGTAACAAAAGTCAATGGACAACCCTTCCGTGATTTTACTGCACACGTCAACGCTCCGCCTACTTTTCTCACCGTATTAGTATATAGTGCCCTGTCTGAACACCTAAGTATTTCGGGAGATTTCCCTTATTCTTTCGTTTGATATCTCACAGAGTGAATCTCGGAGGTTAACAAAACCTCATTTCTTCTTCTTCTATAGTAATGGCTAACAATCATTAACTTATAAGGATGGACATGTGTAGGGAATTAGTAAATGGATAGGGTACTAGGCCTTCCAAGTTGCTCAGTACACCCAGGAAAACCAAGCACCGAGAATAGATTGGTGCAAAACCTAACACCGTAAACTCTTAAAAATTTCTACAATATACACATTTTTCTCTTGTACATATTAACCTTAATCGTACTGGGACTTAAATAAATATTGTTAGTTTAGTTAAATGTCAGCTTGGTCATCTACTTGGACATGCCATTGAACTGGAATGGCGGAATGCGTTTCTGCCAAATTTAAGCATTTAAGCACCACACAACTCTAAGTATTGTTGTTGTCATTCGAGTCAGTACCATTGTCATGATATAGGATTGTCGCAGCAAGAAATCGAAACCACGACCTTTCCTAAACTGACGCCATCCATGATAACTAGAACACGAAAAAATACTTATAGATGCAATTTGCACATTCGTTTTCTTTTATATCTCCTGCGAAAAAGATAAGAATCAACGCTCCCATTTATTCTCTTAAATTTAATTTGATACCGACCCTTCTCGACGGTTCCAATTTGCGTCTGGGTGAGTTAATTCCTTGCGCCGGGGTTCGTACCCAGAACATTTTGATCCGTTGTCAGAAATGTTACCACTAGACCAGGGCTCCCTTCAATTAAGTAGAAAAAATTGATCATACAATATTCGGTAATACACTCGTGATTACACTAAAACAATACACGGTGAGTTTTACAGAAATATTAACAATGTTTTAATAGATTTATAGCTTACACATCGACATATCAGTCTCGGATTGAAATACTGTCGGTGGGACGTAAAGCACCCAACTGATGGACATGTCTTACAGACTTACCTCCCTTGTGACAACAATTCTTATACAAATAACTGTTCTACTGCTGGCTAAAGTGTCGAACTTGAGGTAATAAAGAATATTATCTTTACTACACAATCAGCCTAGTTTATTCTTTGTTTGATATTTATTTTCATGTCACATCACTCTTATATGTAAATAAAATTGGGAAGGATATTTCCGTGCATTTGTAATAGGCAACACACAAGATACACGGGTGGTCTTAAGTAAACATTATATGCCTAAGATCATAATTGTACCTGCACTTCCCTCAGTCCTGCCACTTAAGACATGATAAGTATCGTTTATAGTTTAATTTAAAAAAATTATCGCAAGATTCGCGAAGTAGAGCGCTGCGATAAATTCATTAAATTTAAAATATTGCCGGTATACAGTTTTGCTTTTGACCTCATAATTATGGAACCACCTTCCATATGATTTCCAGTCTCACGTGATGTTTTAAGTAAGGTCGCTGCGTAGATATTACGGGGGCGGGTCAATAATTAGTGTCGTTACCATAGTAAAATGAAAACCACTGACGCAAATATCAATCTCTTTATGTCATTCCTTCAAAGTAATCACCTTTATGTAATACACAGAGTTTCAGTCGTTTAATCCAATTTTCAAATGCTTTTCTATAGTCTTCTATAGTATACCTTTACATAATTGATACAATGCGGATCCATGTCCATTCCGGCTTATGTAGCGGCGACCCTGAAGGTGTTTCTTTAACTTTGGGAACAGAAAAAAATCACAGGGTGCCACATCTGGCGAGTATGGTGTGTGGTTTAGAACAGTCACATGTTTACTTTCAAGAAATTTCTTCACAATGTCGGCTTTGTGTGGTGTAGCGTTATCATGCAAAAGGTACATGCCCCTCATTCCGGTACTAGGACGAAGCTTACAATACTATTTGTCAACTTTAGTTAGCACTTTCCTTCTGTAAAACTTCGCATTGACAGAGCATTTCTTTGGAACAGCAACTTGTGCAACTAATCCGTGAATTCCGAATTACATAGCATACATTACTTTCTTGGAGCTTGTCACTCTTTTGGCTATACAAGGCCTACGGGCATGTTTCGTTGCCCATATTTTATTATTTATTTTGCGAGTCGGCTCAAAAAAGTGGAACCAGCTTTCATCACCAGTAACAATGTAAGAAAACTTCCTACTGTCATATTTTGGAAACATCTTTAATAATTTTCTGGCACATTTCACACGCTCTTGCTTTTGTTCAGGACTTAACAATGTGGTATCCACCTAGCAGCGATCTTCCTAACTCGAAGATGCTTCTTCAGAATGGTAAAAGCTGACCCTTTTGACATGCCAGCATACCTATCTATCTCAGAAATCGTATATCATGCTTCTTTACCAATGAGATCGTTTACTTTTTTAATATTGTTTCTGGTGATAACTGACGGTTTCCTGCCTCTACCACTGGCATCCTCCAATCTCTCTCTGCTGTTCTTTAACACAACAATCCATCTTTGAACTGTTCTTAAACTAACAACAGAAGACCCAAAAACAGCACAGAGTTCATTGTCAATTACTGTTGCGCTTAATCCTAAAGCCATACGCGTTTTAATATAAGACCGTAATTCTAAAGAGTTCACTGAACGTTTGGCAGACATTTTTATACGCAATTGATCGTATGTACCTCTTTCAGTACTTATTTTCTAACTGTCCCTGTGTATAGATATACATGTACATGTATGATACACCGTTGAAAAGCTAAAGAGTTCATGCGTATCATAGTATAACTTTGCACGTGCTCCATGCAGTATTCGTGAAATAAATTGAGGACGACATAATTATTGACCTGCCCTCGTATAAGGCTACAAGGAAAACATACGAAATCAGTCGCCGCCGCAACAAGCTCCGCACGTAATGTTTTTAGGTCACGCAGGCACCATTTTCATATACAGTAATATTTTCATCATATTAAGTCATCGAGGTTCATTTAATTTATTCAATATACTTTTTCTAGGGTTAGAAAAATACAAGCTTCTTTTAAGAGTTAAGTGAGACAAACTTTAATATTGTGTATTTCATTCCGTTTCCTTTTTATCTAATGAGAAAACGATAAAGGATCTTCTGAAACTTGTTCTCTGTTTTTCTAGGAAAAAACATGAAATAAATATGCCGTGACATTTCCATCGGTTGTGTCTTTCCTAGGCGCAACGTACTGGTCCAAACGAGGAGCCGTCGAAAACATGCAATGGTGAGTTGTTAAAACTTGGGTCCAATTCGACATAATGGAACTTAACTTTATGATTATCATGTAAGCGAAGAATTAACAAGTGCATTAATAACTATGATATATACTGTATATATGCGTATATTAAGGAAGTAGGATCCTCATGCATTACCTAGAAGAGTATCAATACTGTGTAATCATTAATTATCGTGGGACACTAATTTTCGTCGATTTCGTGGAGGTTTTTTTTTCATGAAACAGGTCTCTCAATTATGTGGAATGTAGAGATGTTATGAATAAGTTTCTCTAAACAGTAGAAATGGTAATACCTGTCTTTAAAATGGGTTGTGTAGTGCATCAATTCATTATAAATCATTTAAAGTATGTCTGCCGAATGCTGTTTTATTTATTTAAGGATAATCAATTTTTTTTACCTTATTATGTCCTACTTTAGAAACTACGTTTAAATTTTGAATATGTGTTTAAGGAATACAACACATCACCTTAGTGTTTGTTTTTCAGTTCTCAATACATTCACACACAATTGAACAAACATGTACCTGGCCAAAGAAGTAACTGTTTATTTTGCATGTTGTTATTATGATACACATTTTTTTTTTTTTTTTTTTTTTTTTTTTTTTTTTTAAATAAGGGAGATAACTTATCTTGGAAAAAGGCTAAAGATTGTTAGAGTTATGTAACCTTTTCATCATTTATGAATTTATGATTGCGTTAATAGTGCAGAGAGAAACGTCTTTTACCAGAATACTGTCCAATGTATTTTGTAGGAGGTAACATGTGATCTTTACGTGATTAGGTAAGATATAGTAAAACACACCATTTTGATTAATATTACATTTTAATTTTATAGTTATTATAAGTTATCCAGATAAAAGTCTAGTTGCAAAATCTTCATCCGACTATGGCCCCAGCTTCAGAATCCCTGTGAAAAGTAAAGAATTAGATAATTATACTAGAAAGCAACATTTTTTATTCTACTATCGAGTAATCTATATTCATCATGACTTTCCAATACAGGAACCGTCGAGAGGGATTAGTATAAGTTGTAAGAACTTGTTTCCCAATCGACATAAAATGAACAAAGTTTATTTTAGCCAAATACTGTATAATACTGTCAAAATGGTCATTAAAAGCCATTTAAAATTTAAATGTAAAAAATAATCAAAGCAATATTTAACAATACGGAGAAGAGGAAGAAGAAGATGATGGATATTATGCTATTGATGGTGTAAAAGAAGATTAGGATACAGAAGCAACAGATAAGATTGACGATGTAGAACAATCTAAAATGTTGAATATAAAGGAGTCAAAATGTGGTTGCTGATGTAGAACATGAATGAGCCCCCCCCTCCCGAAAAAAAAAAAAAAGATAAAAAAAAGCAAAAAATATAAGGTTGATCATGTATCTATACATACTAATAATATAAGCTGATAATATATAAGCAAACAGCGGGGATGATAATATTGAAGTAGAATGAGCAAAACCTGATGACAAAGAAACCATGGGTTAGGATTCCGGGAACAGTGTTTCTTTCAGAGCGCGTTTTTGCGATTTTGACGCCCGTTTTTTGACTTTGACGCAATAAAATTCGGTCTGTGCGTTTTCCGTGACGCAGGTGTTTATTCATTGCCTTTAAACTTTAAAAGAGTCGGAAAGATGCAAGATACTTTTTGTGCAGCAACATTGGTCGAGAAAGGCATGCGTCATGTGCAATTTTTTTTTGCATTGGATTAGCCCTTCTCGCATTCCGATTTTTGGGTCGTTTACAGCTCAAGCCAAAGAGGGAAATTCTAAATATAACAAATCGAAGAAAGGGATGAACATTACTGATTCATCGAATCATTGGTGTTTCAACCAATCACAGTCTTTTTCACGGAAGAATCAGAAAGGGATACGCAGTATTGATTTTATCGAGGCATTGTTACCTTTTATCAAATATTATCTTTTTTATTATTCTTGAAATGCCGACACCTTGTATTTTTATTTTTATTCAACAAGTCTTTCCAATGGGAACATGTATTTGAAGTACACAAAAATTGATTACCAAACAACACAGCATTGTCCAAAATGACACTAGCAAGAACATCTTCTACTGACAACAAGAAACTTATTGTCTATTTATAGTTGGTTAAAGAAATAATGATGCAAAAATCGCATTAGGTTAGTTTCTTGCCCTCAATTAATTAATTGTTTTGCCCGACTTTTTTAACTGACACAAGCACATACTGTACTTTACATGGTCGCTGTGCGGATTATTCCGTACGGCATACGGGAATTACGGTGAGTCCTGTTTTGTAATGTGAATGTGGATTGTTATGTAAGATTGGCCATTGTATGGTTTCTAGGCTATAGTCTTTTTCATTTGTTTCTGTCATTTTTTTGTGATTATACATGTTGTTTGACTCAGAAAGGGTCATTATCCTGTTGAAGAAAATTCTTTCTCGATCACTGCTTTAGGTTATGACTCTCTAAAATTTCAAATGGCCCCTAAAAATCAGAGCTGGAAGAAACACCGAGTCAGAGGAAGATGATGTAAAAGAATATTAATACACACTCCATCTCGCAGATAAACCTCTCTGTTACGTCACAGTTCAGATCGTTCCATCCCTCATGGTTGGAGGAGACGACGTAGGACAGACAGTCTTCCTCCGCGGCGATCACATCTGGTTGTCCCGGCAACCAAAAGTCTAGAGTTACTCTGAAAATGAGTTTTTAGTGTTGAACTTTCCTGATAATTTAAAACAAATTTCGAATATTTTATCATTTCGATAGTTAATCCAAGGCATCAATCAAGAAAAGTTAAATTAAAAAAAAACTAAAAAAATTTAGAAAATATTTTTTCATGATCATAAAAATGATGATGATGATTATGGCGATGGCGATGATTGTGATAATGACTATTATTCATAGCTTTCAGCAACGTCCTCCACATTTAGAGTAAAGTTGAGCAATGTCCAAGAGCCGTATTCATGTGCATTTCGAATTAAAATTCACTTGGTAAAAATATAAGCTATTTTTCATCTTTCTCACTTGCAACGTTTGACGAACATAATATACATAAATGTTTGTTCACTTTATCTAGTAGATACGTACATGCAGTTATCCTGAAATTTTGAAATTCCAGAAAATACAGATTCCTAAGATAATTACAAGTATAAAGTATGTCTTATACTGGGTCTTAGTCCGTTACTTTTACTATCAATAGCATGAATTGATCTGTTTATCACACACACACGCGAGCTTCAACCAGACGTACCTTTCGTGGCTCTTCTGCCAAACCCACTCATTTTCGGCTTCCATGTCATTTCCGGATGTCCAGTACTGTGCGTGGTCACTCGCTTTACCGAACAATAGCACAAATACGAGTTGTATAACAGTGATATAAGAAGAAAAAGTAGTAGTAGCTGTTGTCGTTGTTACTGGTAGCTGTTTTTGCGTTTGAGTTAACTGCATTTCAATCATATAGCAACGTGCAGCTACTACAGCATGTGGGGGAGGCACCCGGGTA
>JAIFHC010000185.1:0-50000 GCA_021229015.1 Solen grandis | reverse complement strand
GCATAGGTCAAAATTTGATATATTAGTTTAGAAAAAGTGCTATACTAACATTTAGGAACTTTGGGTACATACTCATAAAGGATGATATCTGTTCACTTTTCTACATATAGTAATATTTCTCCATAAGTCTCCACAATCTGTATGTACTTTCAATGTTTCACCCATAATGCTTTTAATGGATGCATGTCAGTTAGCTTAAGACAATCCAGTCTGTATATATGATCAAGTAAATTCCTTTCATTTTATCGGATTACCATCCAACATAAAGCAAAAGTTGTACCAAGACAGCTTGCTCCACTGTTCTGAGTTCTGAATAGTATAACGCAGCTGTTTCTATTATATTTTCAGTGTTTAAAAACATGTGATATAAGGCATTGAGTACAGACCTTAAGAAAAGCCATAACTAGCAAAAATAAAGGACAAACTGATATTTAGTTACCTACCCTTATGAAATGAGTTTCTTTTTCTATAATGAAAAGACTTAGCATACCAAGTTTGAAGTGAATATGTCTGATTATGAAGAAATGGACCAACGCTGACGTTGATGAGAGATCATGACAATAGCTCCACTTTTTGAATAGTGATGCTAATAAAAATGTCTTACAACCTCTATTACTATCACATCTGGATTGCCAAATACTTCAATAGCATATATCAGATTAGATCGTGCAAATGTTTTCTTCTAATTATCAATTTTCTATAGGATGTACATATTTTCTTTACTTTCTATGTTATAATGCACATTATTTCATTATTAGTTGTTAAAGGTCATTCCAGGAGTATATGCTTTTCGTTTGTCAATATAAATACGAATTTGACATTATTCGTTACTCTTAAAGGATCCCAGCTTAGATTAAGCATTTTTATTTGGTTTTCACTAGGGTTTAGGGGAATATTTTCTTACCATTTTTGAAAAAGATGAAATTATCTGTGAAGAATTTAAATAATTTCTTGAATTCCATGCATTTGGGAGTTCTTTGCAATGTAGTTTGAATAAGTTTGTAAACATGATAAACAATGTCACAGTTGCAGAAAAGGCTTACCAAAAACCTATTTCAAGTTGATACCTTATCCAAAATTTGAAGCTTTAATATGTTTATCACATAGTTCTTGTAGATCGTCCCTTACAGTTCAGTCTGAGGATACATTGTCCTCAGTTGACGTGTGTCGCCACGAAGAGGGGCACTGTATAGGCTATATACTGGCAGAGGAGACTAATGATACCCAGCGGTAGAGGCTGAAGCACACTAAACACATCACATGGCCCATTTTGACACACACACACACACACACACACACACTTAGAAACTAGGGGACGTTATCAATCAAAATTGGTATCTGTATACCCCAAATACACATCGTCGAATACCAACGGCCGATCGATAGATCATATATAGGCCGTGGGATATTACGGCTGAAATTGGTTATTTAAGTGTGTATCAAATTACGTCATTTCATTGGTCGTATCACGTTTATAAAAACCAATCATAAAGGCCGTTTATACAGCTGCCGGGCGCAGTCATTTTTTGAATTGTCTACATGATTTTCAAGCCTCCGCGCTGAAGAATGTTGCATTTATAAATCGCGTTTTCATTGGTCGATTATTTAATCAATAACTACTATATTACGACAGTTTGCTCGCCTATTTCCCCATGGCATGATGTCATGTAGTGAACGGAATAAGTCAGCCATGGGTATTCGACGATGCAAACACAGAGATCTCTTTAACTTCTGTATCTGAACATTGTGTACCACTTTTTAAGAAAATGGCGGGTCAAGTCGTGCCACTTTTTCAGACATTCTCATGTCTATTAAATAGCTGAAGATAACATATAGTATAATGAAAAAACACAGTTAAAGAAATAAGAAACATTAAATACCATAGTGGAAAAACAAGTTACAAAAAGGAAACAATATACATTATCATGGAAAAAAGACTTTCGTATGAAAATGGAAGATAATATCAAATAAATTTCATGGCGGTATATTGGAACACGCCATCGTCTTTCGTCTGTATGCAGGATAACGCCCAAACAGCGCATCAGACGGCCTGAATCATCCCAATAGTCCAAACATGGTAATATAATCATGTTAAGAAAGTAAATTTAACTAAGAAATTTCATTCAAAATTGCTCCCTTGGGCGAGGCCAATTTTGATGCCATAATTTGAACCAACTTGGAAAAGGTCCACTAGGCCATGGCACACGCTAAAAATCTTAATTCCAGGCCTTGCAGTTTCTGACGAGAAAAATGTTCTAGTGTTTTCCTGTGAAGTCTGTACATGGACCATAACTTCTGATTCGGCCGAAATCAGCCATAATACAACTCAGACGAGAGATAATGGCCATAAACATTGCCATGCAGTTTGAAAAAGACTGCTTAAGAAATGAAGGTGTGCACAAAGTGAAATCTGCCAATTTTTAACATTTATGGGCCATAACAAATTTAAAATTTCCTCTGTTTGAATATTTGTGTGTGTGTGTGTGTTTATTGAGATTTTTGTGGAAAATGTTTCCATTGATGTTGAGACCTGTATCAACATATATTATTATTTGGTAGAGTTTAACCGTATCTCTTAAAAATGTTGGAGTGTAACCGAGGCATGCGTCTCGGGGATTGAGAATAAAGCGCGTTATATACACGTTGTATTAGTTTTCTCTTTGCC
The DNA here is from genome assembly GCA_021229015.1 of Solen grandis. Lineage (NCBI taxonomy): Eukaryota > Metazoa > Mollusca > Bivalvia > Adapedonta > Solenidae > Solen > Solen grandis. Next base: position 47,335 of record JAIFHC010000185.1, on the reverse strand, counting down.
AATTCCAATCGAAACACAAGATCCTCAACAATTGATTATTCACTGAACCCACCTTGAGCATCCATAATCGTGGAACTAGTGTACAGGACCTTGTTCTCTGTCACCATTTTCTGTGCCTGTGAAGGTATTAAGTTTTCCCCAACCTGTTTTTCCCCACAAAGACAAACTGGACTAACATAGAATTTCCCAAGTGTCTGTGACAATCTATTTAAATATAACAATACAAAAACAGATTTTCGCCATTATAGCAGTAGCCTAAAACAGGATGTGAAATGCACTATTTCTGTAACTACGTATGAAGACCCCGAACCTCGAAAATATAACTTCACTAGATCAGATTTTGCCCCACTCCACAAGTAGTCAGAAAATAAGGATGGACTGGACTATTTCAGTAACTACGCATGAAAACGCAAAACCTATAAAAATATGATATAACTAGAACAGACTTGGCCACTTCACAAGTAGTCGGAAATAGGGCTTGAACTGGACTATTTCTGTAACTATGTATGAAGACGACCCCAAATTTATGAAAATATAACTTAACTAGAACAGATTTCGCCACACTTCGTAAGTAGTTAGAATTAGGAGGTGAACTGGACTACTTCAGTAATTACGTATGAAGACGATCCTAAACTTATAAAAACATCAATTAACTAGAACAGATTTCACCCCATCTCACAAGTAGTCAGAATTAGGGGTAGAACTGAACTATTTCAATATGTACGAAAACTCAAATCTATAAAAAATAAAACATCACTAGAGCAGATTTTCCCCAACATCACAGGAAGTCAGAAATAGAATGTGAACTAGATTATTTCAATTACTACGTATGAAAACCAAACATATTAATAAACTATAGAACAGATTTTCCCACTACAAGTATCAGAATAGGGGGTGAACTGGACTATTTCAGTAACTACGTATGAAGACCATACACCTATGAAAATAAATTAACTTCATTAGAACAGTTTTTGCCACTCTTCACCAAAAGTCAGAAATAGGGGGTGAACTAGACTATTTCATCAACTACGCATTAAGACCCAAAATCAGTGAAAATATAACTTTTCATATGTAGTCAGAAATAGGGAGTGAACTGGACTATTTCAGTAACTACGTAAAAAGATGACCCCCACATCTATGAAAATATAACTTCACCAGAACAGAATTTGCCCCACTTCTCAAGTAGTCAGAAAAAAGAGGGTGAACTGGGCCATTTCATTAAATGCGTATGAAGACCCAAAACCTATGAAAATATAACCTCACTTCACCAGAACAGATTTTGCCCCACTTCACAGGTAGTCATAACAAGAGGGCCATGATGGCCCTGGATCGCTCACCTGGTATCATTAGGCTATGTAAAATCAAGTGACCCCTGGGGCAGAGCCAATTTTGACCCCAGGGTCATGATTTGAACAAAGTTGGTAAGAATCGACTAGACAATGCTACACACTACCACACTCTACTTGGTAGAGGTCTATTAGCCCATGTTACATACCAAATATATAAACTCCAGACCTTGAAGATTTTTCTAGTTTTTTTTTCCAATATAAGTCTATGTAAAATCAAGTGATCCCTGGAGCGGGGCCAATTTTGACCCCAGCGTCATGATTTGAACAAACTTGGTAAGAAGCGACTAGAAATGCTACACACCAAATATCTAAACTCTATGCTTTGTGGTGTCTGAGAAGATTTTTTTTTCTATATTAGCCTATGTTAAATCAAGTGACCCCTGGGGCGGGGCCAATTTTGACCCCAGGGTCATAATTTGAACAATCTTGGTAGAGAGTCATAAGATCATGCTACATATTAAAAATCAAAAGGCTAGGCCTTGTGGTTTCAGAGAAGAAGATTTTTCAAGTTTTTTTCTATATTAGCCTATGTAAAATCAGGTGACCCCTTGGTGGGGCCAAATTTGATCCCAGGGCCATGATTTGAACAAACTTGGTTGTGATCTACTAGACAATGCTGCACACCAAATATCTAAACCCAAGGCCTTGTGGTTTCTGAGAAGAAGATTTTTCAAGTTTTTCCTATATTAGCCTATGTTAAATCAAGTGACCCCTGGGGCGGGGCCAATTTTGACCCCAGGGTCATGATTTGAACAATCTTGGTAGAGAGTCATAAGATCATGCTACATACCAAAAATCAAAAGGCTAGGCCTTGTGGTTTCTGAGAAGAAGATTTTTTCAAGTTTTTCCTATATTAGCCTATGTGAAATCAAGTGACCCCTGGGGCGGGGCCAATTTTGACCCCAGGGTCATAATTTGTACAATCTTGGTAGAGATCAACTAGACAATGCTACACACCAAATATCTTAACTCTATGCCTTGTGGTTTCTGAGAAGAAGATTTTTCAAGTTTTTTCTATATTAGCCTATGTTAAATCAAGTGACCCCTGGGGCAGGGCCAATTTTGACGCCAGGGTCATAATTTGAACAATCTTGGTAGAGAGTCATAAGATCATGCTACAACCAAAAATCAAAACTATTTTTCAAGTTTTTCTATATTAGCCTATGTAAATCAAGTGACCCCTGGGGCGGGCCAATTTTGACCCAGGGTCATAATTTACAATCTTGTAGAGAGTCATAAGATCATGCTACATACCAAAAATCAAAAGGCTAGGCCTTGTGGTTTCAGAGAAGAAGATTTTTTAAATTTTCATTTTTAAAATCTATTTTTAGCTCCTGTGACCTAATTATGCAATGGACCAGAACCATTTATACAACTTTAGTAGAGCTTCATCCAAGGAACATTCCTGCAAAATATTTTTCAAATTGGCCAAGCCGTTTAGGAGGAGATGTTGTTTGAAGCAATTGTTGACGCCGGACGCACGGACGCACGGACGACGGACGCCGGACAAAAGGCGATCAGAAAAGCTCACCTTGAGCACGTTGTGCTTAGGTGAGCTAAAAAGGGGGTAAACTGGACTATTTCAGTAACTACGTATGAAGAAGACCTCATATCTATGAAAATATAACCTCACTTCAACAGATATTGCCCCATTTCATAAGTAGCTAGAAAGGGGGCAAAATATTGCTATTCGATATTGAATTTCGAGCTATAGGCAAATTTTGAGCAAGCTGTGAGATCGAAATTCAGCGAATATCGACCTAGGTTCGAATATCTATGATATCGATATTCGCCAGATTAGAAATGCGAATATCGAGTTGGCGGTGAATTTCGATACAGCTCTGTAATCGAAATTTAATATAAATATATATATATATAGCTCGAAATTCGCCGCCAGCTCGATATTCGCATTTCTTATATGGCGAATAACGATGTCCGACTTAACTCGGTATTGGAACCTAGTTCGGTATTCCGAAATATTAAGTTTTTAATTTTGATCTCAGACCTGCCTCGAAAAAATCACACACAGCTCGATATTTGCATTTTTTTGTGATGAATAACAACATTTGTCAATATTTGCAGAATGTCGATCCCGAAGTTGCTCGAAATTCGCTCGTAGCTTGATTTTTGATATCGAAAAACGATGTTAGACGTTGCTCGATATTCGAAACTATGTTGATATTTGCTTTATTTCGATCTCATAGCTTGCTCGAAATTCGCCTGTTCTTCGTTTTTGAACACTGAATATCGATGTCATATGTTCTAGCCAACTTCTCACACCTTACGATGCGGACATTTTATTGTTCTCAAGACAATGACGAAATAAAGAACCTTTGTCTCAATTATTTTGCCATAACTATTCATCCCACCAGTAGCGATGTAACTATCAAGACTGTTCAAAATATCAAAAATAAAACGATAAAACGATACTTAACATGAGCAAAAGGCGTTCACCGGTATTACTGATATAAAAATAAAAGCACCAAACATTGTATAAAGAAGTTTATTTTATGGTTAATTGAGTATAGCTTGAAACATTTAGCAAGTAATGAGCATACAGCAGTACACATGTAACATAACACCGTAAAATGAATGTATACAAATGAATGAAATCTAAGAAACAAAGGCAATCCTAGCCCCAGTCGATTTGCCATTAAATTGACGATATTAAGTTTTTAAAATATACAAACTGGTTATTATTGAAGAATGAAAAATATAAAGGAAAAACAAGCCTTTCAAAATTATTGCTGATACGTCTTTTGGATACAAACACATGCGTATAATTTATATTCAGTTGCAAAATAAGTGAGAACTTAATTTGAATTAACGTTTCGTTATTTCCTGCAGGATCATAGCATGTTTGGGATTGAGATTATTCCTATCAGATATCAATACTTTCGAAATAAAAAATCCACATCATATTTAGCCATACAATACACAATATGCTAAATATTATATATTTGGGAATATATAATGCATTTAAATAAGACAATTCAAGTGCACACTTTGTACTCAGTATGTTCAATCGTGGACGCAAGACCTTTCCCCTTCAAAAAGGAAAAAAATCATCATTTTTAACACTGGCTGCTGACAATGGTAACCATTAATGAAGGTTTCAGCTGCGACCAAACTTATATGCCATTACAGATGTGTTTTGCTATGTCACGCCATGATTTTGAGTAAAAACAGTTTATTGCTTTACTATTATTATTTAAAGTGACATATGAAGCTTAAGATTACATTAAGGTGTAGTACAAACGGGATACCATTTCTATACTTATGTATACATCCGGGTTCCGGGATGTTTTGTTTGTGTGTGCTTATTAGGTGCCATATTGCTATTTTGCGGCACCTGCATTACATTTAGCTTATAAAGAATACATTTAATTGCTGTCGCAGAGACATTTGGCAAAAGACATTTTGATGTGGTGTTGTTCGCTTAGTAACAATTGTATGCTATTTATGTGCTTCATTTACAAGTGAACTTTTAAGTTGCTTTTATGAAACATTTGTTGTTTTGTTACAATTCAATCATTGCAAACGGGGTCACGCCCATATCCGCCATTGTTAGCCTGGTATCTTAAATAAAAGGTGTATAGGAAATAGTTATGGATATTAGTTAATTTTTTATCCCTAACATGCGTTATTAGTAGTAGGTTAAGGTGAGGCAATGTTGTCGGGAAGCAGAACGTTCCCTTCAATCTTTTTAGTATGGGGGAAAGGTCAAACAATTATATAGAGGTTACAAATTTGTGTTTGCTTTCTCCTTTTCTGCTTTTCCATTGTCTCACAAACAAGGGCTAATTCATGAGAGCAGTCTTTGGGTTGGTTGAGCAAGATCCGATTGTTCTTTTGCAGGAAAGAGTGCCCGTGTTGAATAGTGAATTGTGATACGTTTTTGAGTAAATAAGTCGCATTTAAGATGAATTAGCATGATTATACTAGAGCTAGAAAACATATACGGATAATTTATTGCATTTGCCATCACGGCTTACCTCAAACCTGAAGAAAATGACAAATACATGTATATCTACCTGTCGATTTTTTAAGTTTTCTAAAGGTTTAATGGTTTCTTTTTCTTTTCTAAATCTGTATAAAAAACAATATATAAAGCAAAAGCAAATGAATTGAAAGTTCAAGACGATTATAACGTTAATTACATAGATATAAGAAATTATTTTCAAGATTTTGTTTACACCTCTGCCTTTGTTTCCATCTATTTTTGCAAATGTAAAACTCAATCAATTTAAAGGTTGAGAGTCATGGATTTCAAAGTATTTTGTTTTCTTTTTCAATTATATGGAACAAATTGCAATGAATATTTGTTAAGCCATATGCTTTCGAAGGAATGGGATATTAAATAAAGAATAAAAAAACTTTTAAAATCGACTGAATAACGTAAGAAAAAAATTCTTGAGGATAGTATTATCTTAAAATGTTCCTGTTGTTTTTTCTGCATGATAGTAAATGGTAGCGTAATCAAATAAGATCCATATTTTTGCTTCCTCATTATCTTCTTGAAAAGATAAAAATGAGAAAAAAAAATTAAAGCCTATTTTTGAACACAAATATATATTTATGATAATGATGATTTACGTATTAAATCTTCCATTATTAAACATCAGTTATTCCACTTCTTTGTATTAACTTATATATTCAATACCTTTGAAATAAGCAAACGGAAAGCCGCTTCGTTTGTATCTTAAACAAACTACTTCTAGCTTATTTTTGTGATACGTTGTCATGATTCTCTTACAAATTCAAGTCTACATTCCTTCATCCTTGATTGGCTCTATGTGATGTGGCTTGCCGTGGTTCGCGTGGGGAAAGGCGTGCTCGAAGTCAGCGCAATACTGACCGATGGCATCTGGTCTCTCCTCCATCTGGGTCGGCGTTATATAGGGATCATCTGAATTAGAATATTTACCTCTTTGTTTTTCTTTTGATAAACAGATCCAATGGTCGTTTCTAAACATCAATTCAAAACATATAGACCACAAACAGTGCCTACTTTCTAGGACTTATAACGGCTGGGAGTCTTAAATCCTACTCATAACATAAGGAAATCACACCGTCACCGTAGGCCGAGTGGTTAGAGCGTCCGCCTCGGGAGCAGGAGGTCGTGGGTTCTATCCCCGGCCGCAACATACCAAAGTCATAAAAAATGGCAATTATATAACTCCGCTGCTTGGCGCTAAGCATATAAGGGTAGTTCAAGGACTTATTAGCCCGGTGTCAGGATAATGTGACTGGGTGTGATTTTATGCGTAATACTGCAGTGTGGCAGCACTATATCTGTCTCAAGTAGACATCGTCTCCAAATGACTGAAATTATGCCGGTGGGACAACAAACCAACAAATAAATCACATCTACCTGTAGAATAGATCATTCTATATCATACTTTATTAACCCTTTCCCTCATAGAGGATACCATGAAAAGACCTATGCGAACAGCATAAAACCAGATCAGCCTGCGAGTAACTCAGGTTTTATGCTGTTCGCTGCTCCTCAGTGGTCTGGAAATGAGGATTTTACAATTAAATTTGGTAAGGTTTAACTGTGGTTTTCTGCAGATCAGGCTTTATGTGGTACCTATTGAGTGCGTCAAAATGAGTCTATATGAGGGAAAAGGTTAAGTATTGTCTGAAATCTTCAGGTTTGTCTATGTTTTATCTCACCACCAAGTGAGAAATATTTAGAACGTTATGGAAGTTGAACATGGGGAACTAACATACCTATGTTAGTGTTCCTCGTCTTCTTCCACAAGAAGTAAGCAAACACTATGGCAATGACCGCGAATATTCCAAGAAGTATTCCAAGAATAATTGTTAATGTGTGGTCTTCATCCTCAGCCCTGTCATGGACAACTTGCATATCATGTTAGATGTACTTTGAAAATCTATGTGATTATTACCATAAAATCGTGCTGATATATCAAACCAGGTTTAATGTCTTGATATATGAATTTGAGGAAAATATTACCACACGACATAGTGTATTAAATACTATAAAAATAGTATGATTATCATTATTAAATGTAAAAATAATTTCTGTTCACTCATTTATATTATATGGATATGCATTACAGTACTTTCCATAAATATACAAACGATATAAATGATAATGCCCTAAGCCCAAGAAAATGAACAGTACATCAATGCAAAAACAGAGGCAGACATGTGCTCGAATAGGATTGAAGTCAGCTTCCCCGTGCCCGAAGAGCCCTTCACCAACGAGATTCTGGGAGATGAAGACACCGGGAATGTATATATCCTTTGATGTAAAGTATCTGTTTAATATACCAGTGTAGCATAACAGGAAACTATTTTCCGAGAAATTAACTGGGATGAATTTACCAATTTGATACTTACGGTCATGATGAAATATGAGCTTAGACTCCTGTTTCCCTGGAGAGATTGAGCGAACTGCGCAGAATCTTATTTTTTTACAAGATCTGCACTAACAAAAGACCTATATTTTGATCTCACCTTATCCAGTTTCGGACTCATCCAAAACTTAATGTGGACAAACATTCTGGTTAAGTTCGTAAAGTTTGTCTAAGATCTGCACTGGTGACATACATTTGGATTTACGTAACCAATTCCGAAATAATTCAAACGTAATCTCATCTAGACAAGAATTCGTCGTACTACGAACGTAAGACTAGAAATAGAAATATGGCCTTTATATTTTTTTTCTGAGATTTTCTTAAGATTTGACCTAGTGACCTTCATTTTCGAACTCATCATAGAGGAAAACATTATGACAAATTTTCATAAGAACTGGACCAAATATATGACCCCTAGAGTGATGACGACGGCCGAAGATCGATCACAAAACGAAAGTGTTCTGGTAAGCTTAAATACAAAGTAGGCATTATTTCTTGAAAGACAAGCTATGTCAAAGATGTGACGAATGCCCCCGAAATGTATAAAAAAATGTATACATGTATATATTGACTATTTGAGTTTACCGTCATTTACCAACGTGTGCTTCTGTTAAAGTAAATATGTAGATTTCTGGTGATACATATGAGGGTTAAACATCCATATGTGGAACGAAAAAGCAGCAAATTGATTGGTGAGTTTTCAGATTTCGAATTTATTTTTGTTAAAAATCAACTGCTTTTGAAAAATTCGAAATGCAATTCGACCCATCTATTTCCTCGATTGTTACCCATTATATATATATATATATATATATATATATATATTCCGGGGGTCAAGATCCTATACCTTTACATTACTTACACGTAAGGTTGTTTGGTTGTCGTTTCACTTGCAGCCCGACATGGTTCGCACGCATGCTCATTCGGACATTCCGAGTTTATCGGTTCGTCTGTTGGATACACAATGGAAGAAGTTGATAAGGATGGTTCAGACCCGATCGTAAAGCGACCCACCTGAAAATAGTATATCACTTTTGTAATCACATATCGTTTTTCCCGATCTTCGACGAATTGTTTTCTAATCATCTTGAAACTGAATTTATTACATTATTATCCAAAAGAAAAAAATGGATGAAACTAAACGTGAGGAATATGCATGAGTAACTTGCACGTGTCACAATAAATGAACTACCAACCGGGTTGTATTCTCTGGCTGTTTTGTCCGAGACCTCCCTAATGTTGAAAATGGTGTAACCCATACTTCCATCACCCAGGCTGTCGTAAATCTGTATCATATTGTAATAACAAGTTAATTATTATTATAAGTTCTAATTTACCCGAATTCAGCTAATCTTTACTTCTTGCTAAATTTAAGTAAATTTGTGATTTGACTTACCTTTCATTCCATACGCAGTTTTGCTGCATTTCCGCATATGTGATAAAGAGGATAGAACTCCCTTACTTAAGCAAGTTTAATGTTTCCTCTATATATTGTAATAACAAGTTATGTTTTAAATCGACACCATTTGCTGACGAACTTTTTTTAATTTTTGACATCACCCGCCAGATGTAAGTTGTAGTCACGACGCACTTTTTTCAGAATTTTACATTATGGCTATCTGAAGGGAAGATACTTGTTGTAAAAGTAAAATATGGATATTTGTCAATGTAAAAGAAGATATGTATTATTTATTATATATATATATATATATATATATATATATATATATATATATATATATATATATGGCTGACAAAGTGCCAACAACTTCCAGCTTTGCCAGCATCCAAAGCAGTATTAAAGTAGACCTCGTCAGCATCAGGGCTAATTGCAAATTGAACACACGTTATAATATATGTATTTATACGGTATGATCTTTTTGAGCTTCCGTATTACACTATCATCTTTCAACATTGACAACACATAGACACTAAGTAGGTAACGCATTGACTGTCATCACTTACGAGCATGGACGATGTATAGGCTTAAGATTTATAAACATATACCAAATTGTAAAACACACAGGAAGGCTAAAAAGTTCCACTAACAATACTTAGCTCTTAGAAATACCAAATGGAAGAATTTCATCTTTTCTGATTACCTTATAAAAACACCTGAATATTTCATTCTTCAAAGAAGATGGTGAATAAGGTAATAATGAACGGTATGTCTATCAAGTTATATACTTGAATATTTCGTATCAAATATTTCGAAATTTTTTATTAGAGAAAAAATATGAAATCCACCCATTAGTTAGAACTAAGTATTAATGTTGGTATTCGAGCCCGAGACCGATCCTGACAGAACGAACTACATCAGGTGTTTACAAGATAAACAGAGTAAAATGTAGTGTTTAAATAAATTAGCATAAGTTAAACAACCTTAAAGGTTCCAGTAGTGAACCAGTATTTTGCGCCTGACAGGAATGAAAACTATTAAATAATAATCAAACATTAATATCAGCAAGCCCGTAAACTTGACTCCCAATATCATTATAAATGGTGTCCAAAATCAATACAATGAAGATAAATACAAGGACAATATATCGTTATGCCAATAAATCTTAATCTGATGCAGAAGTAAATGGCATTATCTAACTATGTCGATGGTGAGGATGATGATGATGGTGGTGGTGATGATAAAGTTTTACCGTAACTTCTCTCGTTCCACCTTTTAGATTCATTTTGACATTCTTCATCTCTGCAACCAGTTTTTCAGGATTGTTTTCGTATTCAAAACAAATGCCTTTGTCCCGACCTCTTCCACACTGGTCATGAAAGAATGTCGAAGTTCCTAGTGGAAAAGTTAACCCAAAACTTCTTTTTCAGAATATAAACAAACAAATTCATGAATATGTGTTCAAATAATTATATATGCACATCTTGTACTTTCTTAATGTATAGTTTGAGTTCCCAGTCGAAGGGGAAAAGGTACTAGTAAAGCTCTCATTATAATTATCGGTTGGAGCATCCGCCTCGGCAGCGGAAGGTCGTAGGTTCGATCCCCGAAAGCGACATACCAAAGTCGTAAAACTGTTACTGTTATATCTCCCTTGCTTGACACTCATCATATAAGGGTAGTTGTAGGACTGGTTGGCCCGGTGTCAGGATAATGTGACTGGATGTGGTATCATGCCACATGTCTACGGCGTGATACTGCAGTGTGGCAGCATCATATCTGTCTCAAGTAGACATCGTCTCGAAATGACTGAAATACTCTCGGTGGGACGTTTAACCCAACAAACAAACAAAAAACCTCATAATTATCAATGAAGTACAAAGGATGGTTGGCTAAGTGTCAGAATGATGGTACAGAGATCAGTAGCAAGTGACAAGGCTGTGTTGTGCTGCCACAGTCAGGCAGAACTACTGGTATATGTCGTATCACAGTTCTTCAAATATCTACGATAGTGTGAGTGGGGCATTAAAAAAAAAAGGAAACAATAAACTTGTTGTCCCATTGCTTATAAGTATTTTTGTCTAAAACCATGCACTGTTATATTAGTATATTTATATACGAAACTTATTTTACATATATATGTAGATTTTTTCAGCGGGAAATAATACAATAAACATTTGAATGCGTTCGTTACCAGTATTTCAGCAAAACTTGCTTTGTCAAGAAAAACACAAGAATTTTAAAGACACGACATAACAAATCTTTTTGTAGAACGTTTGTTATGTAGTGGCGTTAAAATTCATGTTAAGGCCGAAATATTCGTGAAGATTGAATTTAATTGCTTTTACATACATCACTGATACCTATACACATATAAATTAACTGTATTGATTATGTTTTGTATGTATAATTCATTTGCCAGTTTCTGCACATTTCATATTTCATTTTCATCAATCCACAATATACAGGGCAACCCTACAGTTCTTTTGTAAGAATCAAACAATACCGCTTGTTCATAAAACCATACACCTTGTACATTAAAATATACACTTTTCCTATAAATCCATACATTTTGTACATAAAAACATGCACTTTGCACAAAACACATCTTTGAACAAAAGCCCTAAACTACTGAAGATATATGTGTGTGTAACAAGGACCTGTATCACACATAAAAATATTCAAAAGTAATCGTACTTATTGAACAGAGTATCAAGTTTGTGTAATGATTACAAAATGCAGTATTGTGTTCAAGCGTAATAGTGAAATCAATGAAGAGCTTCCGGTTAATTTACGGTGTTAGTTAAGGGTCTCTGGAAGCAATACTACTGGTATTTGGATGCCAGATCTGTGAGTTGTCAGATACTGAGAATGGCAACTTACCTTTCAAGAATGACAAAATGGTGTTATAAGCGAATATACACCAGGCGTCCGATGTAAATGTGACGTCAGTCTTTGGGTAGTTGTGTTCTGAGCACTCCTGGGTGAACTTACTAGACTTGTCGAAGCTCCAGGGCAGGTAGCATCCCTGTCTGTTCTGTATGTATTCCTCTAGCCAATAGTTGGGCGGAATCTGCTGTGGCACAGTCTCTGTTACATGAACATCACGAGTCTCTGTCATCAATAGCGTCTTAGCAAACTGGTTGTTTAATGGTAAATTATTATATAAATAACGAAGATGATATTAACTAATGACTAAATACAATTTTGATGAATTAAATAATGTTGATACGTCTGAACGATAATCATTAAAAATGAAGGGTTGTGGCGGGTTTTCTAGACAAAATATTGCCCCGAATTTTCGAGTTTTCGAGTTGTCGCCCCGCCAAACTAGCGAATGCGAATGTACTTGACAATTTAGATGAATTTATGGATGGCGGTACCTTTAATATACTGCTCTAATTTGAGATTTTTCTCCATTTCCAGAGCCACCGTAATGGATCCCTGACTAATATCGATCTTCAGCATATCTGTGTTTGTGCCCCACGCTTCTGACCCTATAAACTGGAAGTCTCCTCGCTTCATACTACTACTAAGCGACTGAAAGAAAGGTTCAACGACATGAGACCGTAAAAATATGATGACCAGCTTCGCATGGGGCTTCTTCCGTAAATGTTGAAAATACTCATTGTAGTCCGGACTCTCGACCACTTTGATGACTTGCGCTATGCAAATTCCTTCATTTTTGGCTTCGGCGATGACTGAATCTCTCCCACCTTCTCCGTATCCCCCTTCGCTGTGAACAAGCTGTATGTATTCCCCGCCTAATTCTGAAACGAGGAATGTTCATGCATATGAAAGCAAGGGTTAATATATTTCTTTGATCAAGATGTGTGTTTTCAGGGGGGGAGAACATTTACACATGTACCCATTTGTTGAAATGCACACTTGCTATAAAAAAAGTTCCACCGATCAAACTTTTGGCGCTACGTAAATGGTGTTTCTCTAACGAAATGGTAGGTTGGTGGTTCTACCCGGATGCCTCCTCCACCTGTAATTAGTAATTAGCTGGACGTCGCTTTATGACTGAAATACTGTCGAAGCGACGGTAAACTCAAAAAGTCTAGTCAAGTCTAACGAAACGTCCAATTCTTTATTTTTTTACGGGATTAGTTTCAACAATTGGAATATGTCACTTCAAAAATATTTCTAAATCTATGTTATCTTTAAGATGCTCACTTTTGACAACTGACATCATTGCCTTGGCTTGAACGTTGTCCGGGGTAACGATCCTCATGAAGTAGGGGTATTTTGTTTTATCACTAAGAACGGGGTTGGTGGCCGAGTAGCTGATCTGAAGCTGCTTCAACGGTGTCAGCTTGTCAGCTGCAGGCTGACTCACGTCCGTCGACTGACCGCCAACATAACCTGTCACAATCAATACTTAACTGGACCTATTTTTCAATTATTTTATACCAAATCACATAAGTTTATTGCAATACGTTTGGTGTAATATGATGTGAAATACTGAAGACGAAGAAATGGTGATACCACATAACGAGGGAATGAAACATATAAACTACAACAACTACCAGTACTTGTTTCTTTTATAAACTGCAAATTAAGAGGTTACCAATATTTTCTCTCTCTCTCTCTCTCTCTCTCTCTCTCTCCTAATGCTGAAGATTTTGCGAGGACAAAAAGTCCCGTTAGCAAGAACAGGAGCAGGAAAAAGACTTAAAAATACTTAACCCCATTTACAAGGTTTCTAAACAAGGGTCAGGGCTGCCACAAAATACGCCCATCACAGTATGGGGACTCTCAGAAATAGCTCAGAGAAACAAGCTATTGTCTCCTAAATCCAATTAGTTAATGAATGTTACTTATTAAAACACCTAAGGTCTAAGGACTAGAGACAAGCAAATTATCAAGTATGTTGTGTACGTCAAGGGCCATAACTTCAAAGTCATTCAAGCGATAATGTTGGATATCGAACTCTTTCGCGATATTATGGCCATGCACATGTGTGGAAAGTTTGAAAAGGATTGGGCTAACGGTATTGAAGTTAGAGCCCGGACAATCACAATATCAAGTATTTTGTGTACGTCAAGGGCCATAACTTCTAAGTCATTCACGCGATAATGCTGGATATCGAACTCATCCCAGATATTATGTCCATGCACATGTGTGAAAAGTTTGAAAAGGATCGGTCTAACGGTATTGAAGTTAGAGCCCGGACAATCACAATTTCAAGTATTTTGTGTACGTCAAAGGCCATAACTTCTAAGTCATTCAAGCGATAAAGTTGGATATCGAACTCATCCGCGATTTTATGGCCATGCATATGTGTGAAAAGTTTGAAAAGGATTGGTCTAACGGTATTGAAGTTAGAACCCGGACAATCACAATTTCAAGTATTTTGTGTACGTCAAGGGCCATAACTTCAAAGTCATTCACGCGATAATGCTGGATATCGAACTCATCCAAGATATTATGGCCATGCACATGTGTGGAAAGTTTGAAAAGGATTGGGCTAACGGTATTGAAGTTAGAGCGCGGACAATCACAATTTCAAGTATTTTGTGTACGTCAAGGGCCATAACTTCTAAGTCATTCACGCGATAGTGCTGGATATCGATCTCATCCGCGATATTATGTCCATGCACATGTGTGAAAAGTTTGAAAAGGATTGGGCTAACGGTATTGAAGTTAGAGCCCGGACAATCACAATTTCAAGTATTTTGTGTACGTCAAGGGCCATAACTTCTAAGTCATTCACGCGATAATGCTGGATATCGAACTCATCCGCGATATTATGGCCATGCACATGTGTGAAAAGTTTGAAAAGGATTGGACTAACGGTATTGAAGTTAGAGCCCGGACACACACAATTTCAAGTATTTTGTGTACGTCAAAGGCCATAACTTCAAAGTCATTCATTTGATTATGCTGAATATCGAACTCATCCGCGATTTTATGGCCATGCACATGTGTGGAAAGTTTGAAAAGGATTGGTCTAATGGTATTGAAGTTAGAGCCCAGACAATCACAATTTCAAGTATTTTGTGTACGTCAAGGGCCATAACTTCTAAGTCATTCACATGAGAATGCTGGATATCGAACTCATCCGCGATTTTATGGCCATGCACATGTGTGAAAACTTTGAAAAGGATTGGGCTAACGGTATTGAAGTTAGAGCCCGGACAATCACAGTTTCAAGTATTTTGTGTACGTCAAGGGCCATAACTTCTAAGTCATTCACGCGATAATGTTGGATATCGAACTCATCCAAGATATTATGTCCATACACATGTGTGAAAAGTTTGAAAAGGATTGGTCTAACGGTATTGAAGTTAGAGCTCGGACTATCACAATTTCAAGTATTTTGTGTACGTCAAGGGCCATAACTTCTAAGTCATTCAGCGATAATGTTGGATATCGAACTCATCCGGATTTTATGGCCATGCACATGTGTGAAAAGTTTGAAAAGGATTGGGCTAACTATATTGAAGTTAGAGCGCGGACAATCACAATTTCAAGTATTTTGTGTACGTCAAGGGCCATAACTTCTAAGTCATTCACGCGATAATGCTGGATATCGACTCATCCGATTTATGCCATGCACATGTGTGAAAAGTTTGAAAAGGATTGGTCTAACGGTATTGAAGTTAGAGCCCAGACAATCACAATTTCAAGTATTTTGTGTACGTCAAGGGCCATAACTTCTAAGTCATTCACATGAGAATGCTGGATATCGAACTCATCCGCGATTTTATGGCCATGCACATGTGTGAAAAGTTTGAAAAGGATTTGGCTAACGGTATTGAAGTTAGAGCCCAGACAATCACAATTTCAAGTATTTTGTGTACGTCAAGGCCATAACTTCTAAGTCATTCACGAAATGCTGGATATCGAACTCATCCGCGATATTATGGCCATGCACATGTGTGAAAAGTTTGAAAAGGATTGGGCTAACGGTATTGAAGTTAGAGCCCGGACAATCACAGTTTCAAGTATTTTGTGTACGTCAAGGGCCATAACTTCTAAGTCATTCACGCGATAATGTTGGATATCGAACTCATCCAAGATATTATGTCCATGCACATGTGTGAAAAGTTTGAAAAGGATTGGTCTAACGGTATTGAAGTTAGAGCCCGGACTATCACAATTTCAAGTATTTTGTGTACGTCAAAGGCCATAACTTCTAAGTCATTCACGCGATAATGCTGAATATCGAACTCATCCGCGATTTTATGGCCATGCACATGTGTGGAAAGTTTGAAAAGGATTGGTCTAACGGTATTGAAATTAGAGCCCAGACAATCACAATTTCAAGTATTATGTGTACGTCAAGGGCCATAACTTCTTAGTCATTCACACGATTATGCTGAATATCGAACTCATCCGCGATTTTATGGCCATGCACATGTGTGGAAAGTTTGAAAAGGACTGGTCTAACGGTATTGAAGTTAGAGCCCAGACAATCACAATTTCAAGTATTTTGTGTACGTCAAGGGGCCATAACTTCTAAGTCATTCACGCGATAATGCTGTATCGAACTCATCCGCGATTTTATGGCCATGCACATGTGTGGAAAGTTTGAAAAGGACTGGTCTAACGGTATTGAAGTTAGAGCCCAGACAATCACAATTTCAAGTATTTTGTGTACGTCAAGGGCCATAACTTCTAAGTCATTCACGCGATAATGCTGGATATCGAACTCATCCGCGATATTATGGCCATGCACATGTGTGAAAAGTTTGAAAAGGATTGGACTAACGGTATTGAAGTTAGAGCCCGGACAATCACAGTTTCAAGTATTTTGTGTACGTCAAGGGCCATAACTTCTAAGTCATTCACGCGATAATGCTGGATATCGAACTCATTCGAGATATTATAGCCATGCACATGTGTGGAAAGTTTGAAAAGGATTTGGCAAACGGTATTGAAGTTAGGGCCCGGACAACAAATGTTCCACGCCCGCCGTGAGTGTTCACATAATACGCCCCATCTTAAGATGGGCGTATAAAAACTGAGAAAACAAAAACCCCTGACTTTCCCCTGACCAAAGCGTCGCTTTTGCCGAGACTGAATTGTTTATCCATGAGCATAATTAATAAATGTTGGCGTTCATCTTTTCCATCAGCAAATCCTTTCCATTTTTTAGTTTCCATAATGATAATCCATAATTTTTCTGTCTTGCTTTAATTCTCTGTGAAAATTAAAATCCTGAGAAAGAGGTCTTAAACTAAATCGACCAAATTCGCCGCTTAATTCATTCAACAACAAATTTGATTTCATTGCAAATATTTTTGGTCTTAGAGAAAAGAATTTGACAAAAAATCTATTTAACTGTCTATGATTACAAAATGGCTTGGAAAAGTAAGCTTTAAAAGGGAACTTCCAAAAGAAAAGTTGCGTCCATTTGATATGCTTAGAGAAACTGGCAAATGAATAAAACTTCAGCGAAAAATATTTTAAGCTATGGTATGGTCATAAAAATGGCAAATGAAAATTTTCGTGAGAAAACTTCCGCAGGATACAATACGATTCAACACTTTTGAAATTTACAAAGAATTGAAGCGCACAGATGATAGGTGTCAGTCATACTAATAACATAACGTGTACATTGAACAAGCAGTATTTTCTGACAATATCTATCCGGTGGTACATTAACATTCTGTATGGATTTGTCCTATGTTCGAACTGATCCGAATATTAACGAATGCCAGTTGAAACTGATAAACAAAAGAAGAGAAAATAGACTCTATGCTTCTATACGTAAAACTAAGTTTTTGAAGTGTACCTATAATCAAAATTGCAATTGCAAAAAACAATTACATTTTCAAAAGGATAAGTAAACTAAAAGAAATCGCCTTTCATTATATCTATTGCTCAGGCATCAACCTGTCATTACAAACTTTCCTGGCTTTTGCTCAATTCTAAAATTCAGTGACCAATAACCAAAGTCTCAGACTTCCATGAACTTGAAATAAAAAAAAAAAACGGCCATCTTTAGGCATAGTAATCATCAAAATTTCACCAAGCTAAATGTAATAATAATAAAAGAAATGGCCAATTTTAAGGGCGTATTTCACAATAGCGCCATTTTACTATATAGACAAAAAAGGAAAATCAAAACTAGCGAACAGAAATTTTATAAACTTGGCATGATTATAGAGACTAGAAGCAAATTTATGGGATAAAAAATGGAGGTTTCCGTGCTATTTTTTGAGTTATCTGCCCCTGAAAGTGGGTTTTAGTATGTGTTTTTTCCTGTCATTTCCAAGGGCAGATAACTCAATATTATGGGCTAGCAACACCTCATTTAATTTTAACTCGATGTATGGTACTATATCCCCTATCACTGTGTAAAAATTGTAGAAATTTTATGCAACCACAACAATAATAAAATAAAGTATCGATAGGCTTGATTTTGAGTTATCTGCCCTTGGAAATAACGGAAAAGAGCAACAAAAAAAACCCTCACTTTCAGGGGCAGATAATTCAAAAGGTAGTACGGAGATCCCCATTTTTTATCCCATGAATTTGTTTCTAGTGTGATTCTCTATAATCATGCCAAGTTAAAAAAATTTATTCGTTAGTGTTTATTTTTTCTTTATCTATATAGTAAAATAGCGCTATTGTGAAATACACCTTTATAGGTTCATTAAATATCCGTCATGAAATATTTAAAACAGCTTGCATACCATTATCTTTAATCGATTTACACTTAAAATGTGTACTGCCATCTACCTAATATCCTGTGACTGACGTCCATCCGAGTCCCATTTTCTAGTAGCAACCCATTCTCGTGAAGGTCCAAGATTTTTCTTACAATATCAAGGCCATTGTTACAACTGTTAAGAACAATTAATCCTACTGTACGATTCCCGAATTTTTCTCGGAAGCTTTTGTACACCGGATCTGTTTCAAACGTCTCCAATCCAAACTGCAATAAATGGAAATAGCTAAATGTTATTAGGTACAAGAAATCTACTATATTTACAAGCAGAACTTCTTTAAATGGAGGTAAACCTCAATTTAATACAAATTTGTCAAATATATAATATGAATACCAGTAGCGTACCTTCATAGCAAGAAACATCTGGTAGCCGTGTCGTTTGCGGACTGTTCCACATCCAAGTGGCCCGGGTATAGCCCGGTTGTTGATTGACGCAATACCTTTTTAAAGAAAATACGTATGATTGACAAAGTAGTTATTGCGTTATTTAGAGATGATCATGAAGGACTCACTGTGGAATTAAACACATTATGATGGTGTGAAAAGGAAAAAAACTTTCATAAACATCAACATTTTATAACATAACTTACTTACAATATACCTTCAATATATAGAATAGTGAATGTTCCATTCTTTAAAAAGACCGGCCTATTTATCATTTTTTTCTTATAACGATAGTATTATCAAGAGAGATTTTAGAGGTTCCATCATGCTTATGTCACATGTTCGAACGACGCCCGCTGATGTATAAAATCGCCAGAGTATACGGACACTTACAAATCTTAATATATTTAAGGTATTCGGTAATCTCTGGCTCGAATTCCTTAACTTCTTTAGAATTGGAGTATACTTAAAATCTTTTGGACAAATTTCATTATTCTTGTTAACTTTTGAGATCAAATATCTAATTATATATTCAAATTCTTGTCAAGTGTTGTTTGTTATTTATGTAATAGTTTAAAAGTGATGTATTTCTTACTAATTTATGAACTCAAGAATTCATCAAAGAACTTAAGAATTCAAGTATAACTAAGTGAAACGTATTAATGGTCAAATGTGGGTATATGCATTTCTGTGGACAATAAATCTTATTGAGTCCTCAAAGAACTCGCAAGTAGCTCTAGCGATACCCTGAGGCACATGTATGTCGTTTCTGCGTCTGGTTAAAACGTTTCGGTGGCATATTAAAAACCATCTGAAATTTCCATTTTCAACTTATACATTCCGGAATGTCCTGGGGTTGTTGACTTAATTAATGACACCGATAGTGGACCGTAAACTTATCAAAAATACGCCAATCCGCGCAGTGCACCCGATATCGGGGAAGAGGAGTAGGTTCATGACAAAACATTATATATGGAACCGCTTTGGTAGTATATCATAGTCAAACAGACTTACCTACAACGAAAATATCCCCCATCTTGTAAAGAGGTTGTTCTGAAAGTTTTGCTGGAAGGCATTCATCGCATTTTGCTTCTTTCGGACAAACCCCTTTTCTGATGTTTGGGAAACTTGTCTCCGCCCCAGACAAGTCATAGTCTTTCACCAGGTCTGTGCTGATTGTGAAATTACCGTCGTGCAAAGTACCGACCTTGTCAACAAACATATATATCAAGGCAAAAAAAACAACAAAAAAAAAAACAAACAAAAAAAAACACACAAAAAAAACAACAAAACACACACACACAACTAATGAGCTGGCAGAAATATGCCACCATACTAACAGACAGTTTAGTCCTGTTATGATACCTAAGTAGATAACTTGAAAATTTGCTACTTGCCAGGTACTAACTTATGGTGGCATATTTCTGCCAGCCACTTATCCACTTAGCTATGTTGAAACTTTTCTGAAAAATTGTCACATATTCAGTTAGTATCTGGCAAGTAGTAAATTTTCAAGTTATCTACTTATGTATCGTAACAGGACTTAACTGTCCGTTAGTGCCAACTATTTTGGGCCTTTTTCCAAAAAATTAATTTAAAATAAGCAGAACAGTTATTTAAGTGAATATATGGCTGGAAGTAGTGGGGACTAACAGGCAGTTTTGTTCTGTTAAGATACCTAAGAAGATAACACGAATTTATTTTCTATTTGCCAGATACTAACTGACTATGTGACATTTTTTTCAGAAAAGTTTCGACATAGCTAAGTGGATAAGTGGCTGGCAGAAATATGCCACCATACTAACTGAATATTTGACAATTTTTCAGAAAAGTTTCAACATAGCTAAGTGGATAAGTGACTGGCAGAAATATGCCACCATAAATTATCATTTTTGTTCAGCAAATGTTATTGCAGTATTTTTTAATTTATCAAATATACGAAATAACTTAACAAAGTATCAACATTTTATCAGGAAATGTTTCAATCAGAAAGAAAATATACCTTTACAAAGTCAAATCCATTCTGCCCAGGTATCGTCCTAAAATTGTACGCTTCATAGGAAAACCCGCGAGCTATCCCACTATCGTCAAATGTCATACTCGAGGAGAGTGAATTGATGTTTAGATTGGAAAGTCGTCAGGAATTGTAATTGTTAAGCCATTCATTGCATCTATCATCTGATACGGGCGGAACCTAGATTGAAATGTTTCCTGGTTTGCACAAGGACTGCATATGCCGTTATAAACCCTATTGAAAGCTTTTGCCATCGTGTGTGCAGCGATGATAGCATATTTGACATAGACGGGCTGCTTTTGAAGCTTCAGGGACATCTGATTTGCGGACACGGGGTTACACTCGGGATTCGCTCTTAGATCACAGTTAGTTAAGTATTGAAATGCGTCATACAGGTATTTATTTTTTGAGGCTTCTTGCAGTAATGAGGTTTTATTCATCATTAAATTTTTCCAATAATCGGTGAACTCAGTAACCTCGTTATAGGAAGCAGAGACAGTGTGTGTTCCTTTGACCTTCCCCATGATGTCACCATTAGCTGACTGGAAGATGTCCGTGATCAGTTGGTTCGTCTCTGACAAGATAAAAACTGGAACATCTGAGTACGGTAGTTCCTGTGTAAACCTCATGACCTCCTTCGCAACAGTTTTGCTCCCGAAGTAAACAATGCCTTTTATAGCTGGAGAACTACTCACAAATTTTCGGAGAAGCGCTTTTAGCTGTTCACTAGAGATCTCTCTCGAGTCAGCAATGCTAATGGCTTCAACTGTAGAAACACATATGTAATGAGTTTTTGCCTGTAACTGAAGTTCCTCGGCACCATTTCTACCATATGTGTCATTCTCGTAAATTATTGCTACCCTGTTCCATTGGAGGGAGGTCATTAACTCGATCATCGTCTAAAACATATAAAAATATGTAAAATTCTAAATGCTCCCAATGTACATTAACTTTTTCTGAACCTTTTCCGAAATAGATATTGTTCGTAAACGTCATTATTAATTTGAGTAATTGTTTGGAGAAAGTTTTTTGAATATTTAAAAAACTTAGTTATATCACAGTAGTTTGAAATTCTATCATAGTAAAAATGAAAGCCAAGTTTATAATAAAAAAAAAACACAAGGAATGCAAGGCCTTTTTATTACCCGACACACGTTTAGCTGAATAATGAATGATAACAATCTAGCGAGTTTACTGGATAAAGAAAACCAAAATACACCCATTGCAACCTCTGTTATATTAATCACGCCATTCTGCAAGAATAATTCAACATTTTATGCTTATTTTCCAGAACAGACAGTTTGTCGTCGAAGCCATTAAATTTCAGCTTTGAGGTAATTACAGTTTGTGGGATACTTATTAAATTATTCTATTTTGTGGAAAATGTGTTCTATTTTATTAAATTTATAGTTATGTTGATCAGAAACATTTATATATTGTTGGTCTAATAATCAAATATTAAAAAAAATACATTAAACTTGGAAAACCAAACAGGGGACGCCACTCTTACTTGCTTTGTATTTCGCTCGTTGTTAAGTAAAAATAAGTAAGAGTGACTTCCTGTGACCAGTATCTTTTATTTTATTTATTTGTGTGACGTCAGCGAATGGCTACGACGACACAATGTCTGTTCAGGATAATGAGTATATATTGTTAAGTTATTCCTTTAGAATTGCGTGATTTAAAATATCTGCGGTTGTTTTGTTGCATTTTAGTATTCTTTATACACTTTCAGAGTACATCAAGAAAATCTTTCCATACTAGACACAAAATTGACAATGTCATACAAAGTATATATTCGTTTGTGTGTGTGTGTGGAGGTGGGGGTGGGGGGGGGGGGGGGCGTCTTTTCAAATGCTTTTAGCCATGTGAATAGAGTTTTTTAGACTGATGTTCAATGACCTTTCTCAATTAAACAGAGAGGAAGATAGAGAGTCTTGTTATAATAATAAAGACACGTGTATAATCAAAGCACTGAGAGCACTGTCAGAAGAGAAAAAAGTATGAATAATAAAGTCAATCCCTTTATTATTTTTTTTGTGGTATGCAGGTAAAAAATAAAGAAAGCTAAATCTTATTAAATCATATTAAAAAAGGAAGTTAGATTATGGATTATGGTTTCTGTCAAATTAAACAAAAATGGATAAGGAATAGTGGTTCTTAGTATTGATCCTCTCAATACCTTAAATACTTCATGAATTTGCTGCAGACGGGTATAATGTTAATAAAAAAGCAAGAAAATGGGACAAGATAAAGTTATTGTTCTATGCCACTTCACACCCTGAATGAAATCAATGTCTTCAATAATTTTTAAAATATGTTCTAGAAAAGTAGAATTTCACCATATAAGTAAGGAATAGAGATGAAGCAAGGTAGAGTTATTTTTCTTGTTTAGTAAAGTTTGACCATGGTATAAAGTATAAACTCAATCCCTATAGTACCTCTGAGTTGTGACATATAGATGTAACTAAAAATACTACAGTCATTTGAGACTCTAACAAGAAAAGATTAATGTTTCTATTGACGGCTTACATTAAACATACTGCCCCCCTCTCATATCTGACCCTCTTAATCATTATAAAATCGACCTCTCTATGAATTGTTTATATATAGAGAGGTCGATTTTTTCTTAAAAGTTATTTTTGACTGAATATGAGGGTCCTGTGGTCTATGATTTAAATGAAAAGGAACCAAATAGAAATTAACGCCAAATAATGGATGTATAAATACTAGAATAAAAAATCTAAATTTATAACCCAAAATTAACAAAAAATAAGTATAAAAAAAAAAAAAAAAAAAAAAAAAAAAAAAAAAGAAAGAAAAGAAACGTTTTTACCAATCGAGCTAATTCCACAACCATAAATTTATGGTGCAAATAAGGTTATCTATACTAGGTAGTTTAACGAATGAAACTGCGGATGAACACTGAATTATAAACTTGCTTCTTTTAC
Organism: Solen grandis; assembly: GCA_021229015.1. Classification (NCBI taxonomy): domain Eukaryota; kingdom Metazoa; phylum Mollusca; class Bivalvia; order Adapedonta; family Solenidae; genus Solen; species Solen grandis. Next base: position 23,164 of record JAIFHC010000185.1, on the reverse strand, counting down.
AGTTCTATTTGCCCAGAAATTGTGATTATACCCAATGCTTTCAAAATTAACAGAATGCTGCAATATATCCAACTTTTATCAAAGCTGCAATGCCGAATTATACTACCAGTAGTACTATTTTTCAACACAAATGTATGGATAAGTGGCGGTAATTTGATTGTAAGTAAAAAATTCACTGTCTGACTTTAGAAGCTTTCGCTTCTAATAAAACAAGAGCTTAGTTTATATAAACGTGCAATATCCAAGTTGGTTAATTAAATTTACATCATGTCATATGTCATTATATTATGTAAATTTTTTAGTTTTCATTTTAATATATATATATATATATATATATATATATATATATATATATATCAAGCATATCTAATAGCAAAATAAAAATAACCGGAGGTCTAAGGTATGACTCTGCGATATACATTTGTCTACGGCGTGACATCGCGGCGAGGCGTCATTACAAATGTCTTCTCGTGTAGACAAACAGAAAATCCAGATTGACTGAATTATTGCTGCTAAAAAGTCAGGTCCATTCAAATAAGCACAAAAATAAATAATTGAATAGAGCACCTGTATCTGTATAGAATCTTCAGGTATGACCCTGTAGAAATTCTTATACAAGTGTCTGTCGTTCAGTTCCGTAGCGGTCGATGCGTAACTTAGCTGCAGGATTCGTTTGTCCTCGGATAAAGAGCTTATCATAGACGACACAACACTTGACTCGGAGCTGTACTTTGGGCCTATTATACCTGGCAATGTATTGAAAAAAATATATTGAAGGTACGCAAATGTGTTATTCAGTGTAATACAGTAATACAATATCATACTGTTCTGTTCTATATATATTCTATAGTCAAACTAACTTGTTTGATTAAAAACAATCAAAACTTGTAATCGAAAAAAAAAAAAATCCTATCAAATGCACATGTGGCCAAGATGTGCAAAGTGTTTACGTGTTATATGATATATCTAAGCTAATTGACAAAACACACACACACACACACACACACACACACACATATATATATATATATATATATATATATATATATATATATATATATATAATAATAAATTCAAACTCTGTAGCAAACATCCAATAATTGAATGTTAGGTAAAAAGATTGTCCCTACCAAAATTGATTATTGTAACAACACTAGCCATATCGTCGAAGGAAGGAATACTTTTTCACTTTTTCATCGTCTGTTATAAACCCGTACTAAACGTCATATGCCCATTATTGTCTCCATACCTATTAGAGTCTCCTCGGACGCATTGCTGGCTGCTGCCGTCTCTGTTCTGTCAAGTACACTAACTGCTGTATCCGCTGCAAGCTGAGTGTGTCCGCATGTCCGGTAAGCGCCAAAACCTTCGTAAAGCAGCGGTTATTTTGATTTACGGATTGTAATGATACATGTAATGATGTAGGAATATTTTTTAGCAATAATAAACTCGATGGTCTTAAACACAGGTAGTATCGGTCCTTCGCTATTTTTTTCCCAATAAGGCGAAATAAAAAAAAAATACTTTTTTTTCCACTAACCTGACCGACCCCTTTTTTTTTGTACCGACCCAAATTTTTTTGTTGTTGTTGCATTCGGGCTATTACGGTTGTTGTTGTTGTTGCATTCGGGCTATTACGGTTGCAAACACTGCCACTGACAAACAACTTTTTTTTCCTAAGCTTTGTAAATGGAGTGCAAAAACTTCAAAATCGCAGGGACATTGGTATCACGGAACTATATCTAAAAATATCATGTAATATTTTATAAAATGTAAAATCAATTTTAGGAAACTCGATTACGAAATAATCAATGTAGTGTGGGTAGCAAGTGATAGTCCAAATGTTATGGAAAGTAAATAACTTCTATGCCATATACTTGCTCTCAGGGATTCTAGTTTTACAGAAGTGAAGTAAAACGAGGTGCACGCAGTGCTCAATATATTTAAAAACATGCTTAATTGTATAGAATACATGTATTATATCGTAAATCACAACACTCCACTGAGGACCACACTTTTATTATGGAGTAACTGATGTGGAATAAAAAGCTTATGGGGGAAAAACTTTATTTATTTCATTTTTCTCCTTTTAGCTCTCGGAGTCTATATATATATATATATATATATTTATATATATCAGCACCTACCCAATTTTAGCGGCAAATAGTTGGCTAGATTGAGTTTCTGCAGGTACCAGTTGATTGCTGTGAGTGACATGACGCTTGAAATATCCAGAGTCCCAAAGTCTGTACACTCCCCGTCTTTTGTCGATCGGACTTCAAACATTCCTTGAAATGAGCAAAGAAATAAAGCGTTAACACCGAATATATTTATCTACATTAGTTAAAAATGTCGCTGTTTTCAAGTACTTAAAATTAACCAAATGCTTATAATCAAATAAAGACAGAAAAGAAAACAATAAAGTATTCAAATGAAGAAACAAATGTTATCATTAACTTCTCTGAATTTTAGACATTTTTTGTTGTTTTTTAAACCTTTACAATTGTCCTAAAGTTCCTGTTTACTACGGAAGGTGAATTTTGAATTAAGTTTGAGGTTTTCTACGTCGTGTTTTTTTCTGGGGTCAAATGCAACAAATACAAAAGGTCAATAACCTATATATTCTTCGCATCAGGACATTATGTTTTGTTATTTATGTATCACGAACGGTATGCAGTCATCTGTAAACTTCATATAGCTAAGGAAGATATTCAGATGTAAACAGCAGCAATAACTGGGTTTCATAATCATCTCATGTAAAGAGTATCCTCAAATGCAGTTTCTTATCTTTCAAAACAATCTTTGCAATTAACTTTGTTTTGTTATATATAATGTCTCTGAAGTTTCGTAAAGCCGTTTTGTTTTTAAAGACGATTTCTACTCCTCCCCCCTTCCCTCCACCCCCGTGAAAATTGTTCATAGTTTAAAGAAAACCGAATGATAAACCCAAAACGGAAGAAAAGAAGTGGTCATCGAAATCGTTTTTAAGAAAATAATTCATAATTACATTTCTTTTAATCTGGCATGCAGTATCTTATATTCATTCATCCAAACCTTGCCGTCAACCAAACTTAAAATATCCCGAACGAGTGACATACACTTAATATTGCTCGTAAAACATGACATCTAGTACCGGCAAAATTGTATCCGTCAGCTTCATTCTAATTTCATAACAATAATTGCATGTCTTGTCAGTTTTTATCAATTCAATAGTTTATTTGGCATAAACATACACAGTTTATCGCCATACAATACATGGCGTCACAATCACAGTATGTATATATAAGAGAAAATTATGTAATACATAGTAATACAATTAACATATTTCAAATTCTGTAAAGTTTAAAGGAACAAATACAAAAAGTTTAAACAAATATTTTTATATCACATGAGCATATAAATACATGTTAAGTATCAATTAGTGATAATCAATCTAATATTTGATATAATAAATAAGACATGTCGACATATTACTGTTATAAATATCTTTAAAAAATTCTAATTATTATGTGCTAATAAATCATTTCTCTTTGAAAAAGCAAGGTGTACAAATTTGGCTAATTTTTTAATAACACCTGTTTGGTTTGTTTTCATTAGTAATTTAAATTTAGTAATAATTGGCCAGGAACAAAAAATATTTAGGTAATAATTTACGCCGTAGGTCATTATAGAATGGGCAAATTAAAACAAAATGATATTCATTTTCTACAACATTCATATTACAACAATTACATTTTCTGTGTTCTCTCTCAATATTTTTGTATCGCCCCTCTTCAACTGCCAAACTATGAGAAGAACATCTTAATTTAGCTAAAGATTTACAATGTGAAGGATTATCAATTTTTAATATGTATGGTTCAATTTCAAAAGAATTTTTAAAACAACAATATGTATCTAATTTACCACTATTTTCAACAGAATAAAACCAGCCTTGTATGTACTGATCGTGTATCCTCTGAATGATAATATTAAGATATTCTTTATAAAAAATAATTACATATAAAAAGATGTGATAATCCAAGATTATCAAATAATTCTTTAATATTTTGAGACCATTTAAGAATAAAATTACCATTATTTTATTTCCCTTTCTGTTTAAGTTTAATAATAATAAGAAACCTTCCTAACTCACCATACACAGCAACACTGGATGTTTTTTGCTTTACACACAGTAACTGCTTAAGAAATTTCAGATGTATACGGGGCTTTATGGAAACCCCAGACTTCACACCCATAACATAAAATTGGCAAAACCATACTGTCAAATAGCTTATTTTTTCCTTTATACTTATTGCAGACAAAAATTAGACATATAAAAACAAGAATTAGATCTTAATGCAACACCAAGATATGTATATATTTCCACAATTTTGAATGTTTCATTATTATACTTAATATTACAATTTATAACAGATTTTCCCTTCCTAAATTCCATAATAGCAGATTTGTCAATATTACTTCAATTCCCCAATTTTACAATAATCATCAATCTATCTACAAAGCTTGCAAGCCTTGACATGTTCTAGAAAACAACACTGTATCATCAGCAAAAAGCAACATGAATAAATTAATACCATCAATATCTATGACATCTGATGAACGTAAAGTATTATTCTGACTTAAATGAAGATATATGTCATTAATAAACAACAGAAAAAGAAGAAGTGACAATGTTTCTCCCTGTTTCACACCAGAATAGCTATCAAAAAAGTTAGAACAAATGCCATTTGCACGTACACAAGTTTTTACTGTGGAATACATTGACTGGATTATCTTTATAACTTTAGACGAACAACTATACCTTATCAATTTAACAAATATACCATTTCTATAAACAAGGTCAAAAGCTTTTTTAAAATCAACAAAGCAACAATACAATTTTTTCTTTTCATAATTTACACTTTATCAATGAGACTACTTAAAACAAAAATACCATCAACTGTACTCCGATTTTTCCTAAAGCCATATTGAAAATCATTCAATATATTATAGTCATCTGCCCACTGTAATAATCTTTTATTAATCATACTAGAGAAATTATACTATAATTATTTACCTCACTTAAATTTCCTTTCTTAGGAACAGGAACAATAATGCCCTTTGTCCAACTGTCAGGATGAATACCCATTGAAAATATATGGTTAAACAAATCACATAACAGAGGTGACAATATATCAACACAGTCAATAAATAACTCCGGTATTAGGTTATCATAGTTGTGTGGTTCCTGTATTAGACTATTGCTCGAGTATATGGGGTTTTAAGCAGTATCAGGTAGCAGACAATGTACAGTATCGAGCTATTCGTTACTTTCTTGGGGTACATCGCTTCACGCCCGTAACCGCAATTTCCGGTGATGTCGGTTGGATATCTTGTCGATATAGAAGATGAATCAATATGTTACGTTTTTGGAACAGATTACAATTATTGCACGATGATCGGTTAACAAAAAAAGGTGTTTGAAACAGACTATAGACTGTGTCACAATAACTGGAGCAGTGAAATAAAAACCGTCATGGACACACTAGGCCTGGGGGAACATTTCATGAATAGGTCATGTTGATATAAAGTTGGCATCAGACAGAGTCAATGATCATTATTAGGAGAATTGGCGGTCAGTATTGCAATCATACCCCAAACTAAGAACGTACAGACTATTTAAACAGGATTTCAAAACTGATCAATATGTCCTTTTAAACTTGTCTAAACACGAGCGCTCAGCGCTCGCTCAGCTTCGTTGTGGTATACTTCCCTTGCGCATTGAAAGTGGTAGGTTCGTAAATGAACCATTACATGACAGAATATGCACACAATGCAATAGTAATGAAATTGAAAGTGAAATACATTTCTTACTTTATTGCACATTGTATAATGATTTACGATCTGAATTATTTGGCAATTTATTCTCTCATCTGAGCTTTTTAAATAGTACTATCAAACAAAAACTGTGTTTTATTAAATGACAATATTCGTAAAACAGCCAAATTTATTGTGAATGTACTTATCATACGACGAAATCATTGTGTCGCCTGCATAGCATGGCAGACACATAGGGATCACTTTGTCCGTCGTCGTCGTCGTCGTCGTCGGCGTCGTCGGCGTCGTCGTCGTCGTCGGCGTCGTCGGCGTCACACTTTCTTGTCCGGAGCATAACTCGAAAAGTATTTGAGGTATCACCTTGAAACTTAAAACATGGATAGATCACATTGAGGTGGAGTGCAGTGCACAAGAATGATAACTCTGACTTTCGTATTTTCTGAGTTACTACCCTTTGTTGATTCTGAGATTTTATTTTTGTCCGGACCATAACTCAAAAAGTATTTGAGGTATCACCTTGAAACTTAAAACATGGATAGATCACATTGAGGTGGAGTGCAGTGCACAAGAATGATAACTCTGACTTTCGTATTTTCTGAGTTATTACCCTTTGTTGATTCTGAGATTTTATTTTTGTCCGGACCATAACTCAAAAAGTATTTGAGGTATCACCTTGAAACTTAAAACATGGATAGATCACATTGAGGTGGAGTGCAGTGCACAAGAATGATAACTCTGACTTTCATATTTTCTGAGTTATTGCCCTTTGTTGATTTTCAGTCTTAATTTTTGTCCAGCATAACTCAAAAAGTATTTGAGGTTACTTAAAACTTAAATGATAGATCCATTGAGGGAGTGCAGTTCACAAAATGATAACTCTACTTTCTTTTTCCTGAGTTATTGCCTTTGTTGATACTCAGACTTCATTTTTGTCTGGAGCATAACACGAAAAGTATTTGAGGTATTACTTTGAAACCTCACAGGTGGAAAGATCTCATGGAGTGCATTGTGCAAGAATGATAACTGTTGTATTTTTGGAGTAATTTCCCTTTGTTTTTTTTTTGGATTTAATTCTTGTGTGGTGCATAACTTGTAAAGTGTTGCCTTAAACATTTATAGTAGATAGATCTCATTGGTCTGAGTGCAGTACACAAGAATGATAACTCAATAATGATAATGATGACTACAAACTTGCAACATATATATAATTAACGTCATAAGTGCTTAATGACGTCATAATTTTTCTTACAGTTAATGTTTTGAATTCATAGTCATTCTGACACTCCTCTGATGAAGACTGATAGTCGAAAGTGCTCGGGAAAATTATTACATATTGCACTGTTTGAATTTTTAAAAAAAAAAAAAAAAAAAAAATATATATATATATATATATGTGTGTGTGTGTGTTATTTTGTACCTCACAAAATAGATTATGCTTTATCAATAATTTGTCAAAAGATCGATTTTCTAGTCAATTCTTTCATCAAACATGCTTAAATGCAGGCGACACAAGTGTTCCGAGGAACACCCACATCTAGTTTATATCTGTGAGATGATTTTGCATAATTGCATGTTACCACTATCTTGCAACATTTTAATTCTGTCAATCTGACATTTAGCCATAATCTTTGTGTATATTATGTTTATATATTTATAATTAATTCTTTTTTTCAAGGTGACTTATAGGCCCATGGGGCCGGGTGTTAATTTGTATAATCTTTGTATGTATTGTATCACATTACTTGTAACACATGTCACTATAATAAAAAAAATTACTTACTTACTTACATACCCAGCACTTTTACCCCTCCTTAAAGATAATATGGCTGAATTAACTTCATCAACAACAATTTCTTGATCCAAAATATCTAAAGACTCTGTAAATGTATACTCATTCGATTCATTTTCAACGGTATCATTTTTAAAATGGTTAACATTTGAAAATAGTTCACTAAAATGATCATAAAATTCATGAACAGATATATCAGATTTTTTATTGTTTCTACCTTTAATCTTTTTAATTCCATTCCAATACTTATTCGGATTAGACTTAGCCATAGTATGCAAGTCTTGCCTTTGTTTATAATTAATGTCTTGGCCCTTCGAATAATATTTCTGTAATTCCGACGCTTACTTTTAGTACATTCAAATCATCATTAGATCTGGTGCTACGATACTTTTTACAGGATTCTCGAAAATCTCTTCTTGCTTTCTCACAATCACCATTAAACCATTTATTTCTCACTTTTCTAAATGTTTTCTTGTTACAGTTTTCGGAATTCTCAGTAAAAATAACAAATACTTGGCATGCTTGTTCATATAGGGTATTTGAAAATATATGTATTCCCTCATCAATAATGTAAGTTTTTTTAAATATTATTAACAATTGTATTTAAACAGTCTATTTTACTAGACACTTTTTCGTTAAGTCCATTAACTATCCTGAGACCACTAGATAAACACAGGTCAATAAGCTTCTTTCCAGAAGAATTAACATTTTTGTCCACTGAGAATCGACGCGACAAATCCGCATCAATAAATCGTCATCGTGACCTATATTCAAAAAACTATCTACCCGCTCAGAATTTACAGAATAGTCGAGCCTATCACCACATCTGGCATTAAGATCGCCTATTACTGATACGTTACCTTAATTACTGTAAATTCTAACATCATTTTCTAACTGCTCAAAATAACCGATTTCATGTTGTGCATAATAAGGACTATTTACAGGAGGGATATAACAAAAACCCATAAATATCATTTTCAGTATCAAAATACTGTTTCTTAAACCTTAACCACAAAAATCCACATTTATCTACTTGTTCAAGCTAAACAGCTCCTTTAAACAATTCTATAAAATAAACAGATACCACCATGACCACGTCTTGATATACCATTCAAGCTTTCCACTCTAGGAATAGAAATTTTATCAAAACCATTCAGTTCAAAATTGCTTTCGTTTTTCTCCCATGTTTCGCAACAAAAGACAAAATCAAACCCCGAAACAAAATTAAAAAAATCACCATCATTTAAACTGGACTTTAGACCCTCAACATTCCACGAGAGAACTAAATCATACTTTCCTCGTGCTACCTATCTGGGGCTAGGTGACCCAATGTACGATGAACGATTGGGGTACACATTTCATTCAAACAGAGGCTTGAGCGTAGTTGACTATCTGTTATTACAACCAAAAATCAGTTGAATGGACTGATGTTTAGTACAAACTAGGAAGATTTTTTGTCTGAAATTTCAAAATAAGTAAAAGGTATATTAGCATGTAGTATGTTACATTTTTCACATTAGATCTAAGCTTTCAAAAAAGAAAAAAAAAGTTAAAAAAAAAGAAGAAAAAAAAAGAAAGCCGACCCACCGACCGACCGATCGACCCATTTTTCCCCAGCCTGTAACCAGAACCAAGGCTATTTTTAAGCCTTTTTTACAGAATGACCGGAGGGATGACGTCCAGTTGGTACCACATACTGATGAGTTGTGTAAATGTGTACATGTGTGTATTGTAATGTTGTATTGCTTTTTTTTTAATCTTGTACATGTATTGTTGCCGTGTCATTGTTCTTTGTATTCATATAATTTAAATTGCCAATTGGATCTAGAGAACCTGCAGTGCATATAAGATTTGAAGGAACATTAGAATTTAGCATTGAACATATGCTTATGATGCTATGATATGAATTATGTAAGTTCAGCAGTGAAATCACGTAAGTCTCAGACATTGTATTTTGTCTATTTCCGGCTGGAAATCGTCATTCTTGTGGTATCCTGAAATATTTGTTATACAGAAATCAGAATAACACGAAACGAACTTACTTATGTAATATTAAATCTATCAAACGACTATAGTTGACTTTTTAATATATACTGAGATGAACCCCGGCAGCGGGTAACAATAATGCTCTACCATAATTGGTAAAATAAAAGTTGACCCCGTGATAAATGAGACCCCTATATACTCTCAATATCAAATTTTCAAATCCCTCTATCAAACAAAACATTCAGAATTTAGTTTCATTGGTCATAAAAGTTGATTCCTTGAAAAATAGGTCTGCAGATTGTTGGGTAGTTTTCTTCAGAATTTGAATCTGACTGTTGCTGGGGTAACAAGGTTGAATAAAGTGACCCGAATTGTTTTGATTAGTTGATGGTACCATGGTGAGCGTTCTGGGGCCACCATGGCCCTCTTGTTTCATTGTCAAATATATTAAAGGCAAGGTGAGAAGCAGTATAAGTTATCTTAAGTGATAGTTCTAGTTATCGCCAGTCCTTGACCTAGCGTTTGACGCACGTTTGCAAAACAGAAATCTCACATTACCGGAATGATTAATACTTGTAAGGGTTTAGAAATTGCAAAACAGAAATCTTTAAAATAATATGTTTAATGTGTGTCACTGCTTCAATACCTGTCAATTAGAGGTTGAAATATTTAGGAATTGTAAGGTTAATATAACCCACACAATTTGATTTCATGCTCATGTACATTTCCAGTGCAGTTCAAATTATATATCTTAGGATAACGTCTTAATGAATTATGGATTAATGAATATTACACTCATGATAGTAATTACCCAATCTTAAATAAAACAAGTCTTCGGTAATAGTTCATCTGTTTCTCTGTGGTCGTTATTGGTTATAGTGATGTTGCTTCTACATTAAGCAACCAAACTCACCCAATTATTTAAAAAATCTGGTAAAAATGAATCCTAGTTGCACCATTAGTTTACTTTAGAATACATGACACTTCCAATTTTACTTTTAAGTCATTTAATTTAACAATGTTTACATATCAGTGCATGACATACTGACATTCGTTGGTATGTATACTTGCTTGCCGAAATTCATTCAAATAATGATTACATACATGTATCAGTGCATGTCATACTGACATTCGTTTGTACAAACACATTCTTGCCGCAATTCACTTGAACAATGATTATATATCAGTGGATATTCTTGGGTACTAACCCGTTCTGTCTTTTTGATTGTTGGTCTTTGTTTGCCGCAATTATGTTCATTTTAATTTTTTAATGGGAATATATTTGTTCCCACCCCAGATACCCCCCTGGAGATTACAACACTGCTTACATTATAATACATTGACAATGCACTGTACCCTCGCTGTGTAACAGTTACGCGTAATCGTGATTGTTTGCACGTTTCATAGAAAAAAGCACGTATATCTCGATCCTATGGACCATAAATGGTTTCATTTGTGAAATAATACAAGAAAAGAGTCATATAGGTCAAGGATAAATATGTTGTTAAGTGGAAAGTTGCAACCAATACAAAATGAGGCGTTATACAATTCTCCCTAAAATAACTTGCTTCAATGCTTCAACAGCAATTCATTTTATGTATAAATGTCATATGCTATTAACAGTTTTGAATCCTTACACAACGTCGATACGGAAGGAACAATCTGCCGACCCAGAATGATGCTCATGTCTTTAAAGCATGATGCTCAGTGAACAATCTGTCGACCCAGCATGATGCTCATTGAACAATTCGCCGACCCAGCATGATGCTCAGTGAACAATCTGCCGACCCAGCATGATGCTCAGTGAACAATCTGCCGACCCCAGCATGATGCTCAGTGAACAATCTGCCGACCCAGCATGGTGCTCAGTGAACAAACCTGCAAAACTGCCACCATCATGATGCTCATCTGACGAGCATGATGCTCAATGGGCTATCTGCCGACCGACCATGATGCTCATCTAACGAGCATGATGCTAAATGAATAATCTTCCGACCCAGAATGATGCTCATTGACCAATCTGCCGACCCGGCATGGTGCTTATTCAAGCGAGCATCATGCTCAAATGTTTTTGCGCGTACGGAAGGGTCTTTATTATGTTTAAGCCCGATGCAGCATGATGCTTAAGAAATAAAAATGCCGACCAGCATGATTCTCATTGAACAAGCATGATGCTCAGTGGATGAGCATGATGCTCGTTGAAAATCTGTCGACCCAGCATCATGCTCTTCACTGAGCAGATGCTGGGTCGGCAATAAAGACCCTAATCGTACGTCATATCACTGCCCTGTGTATACAAAACATTGTTTATGTAGAGTTTGTCACGGACAAGCACCGCTCTCTTTCCCTGTTTACGTGCCTCTAACATGACCGGAATTAATTGTTTTCGTTTTTCTTTCGCTTCAGCTGGAAATTGATCAGATACATTGTAAACTGTATTCCTCAGATCTACTTTTTTTAAAGCTTTTCACAGCATTTTTGGAATCAGTGTAAAATTTGACAACAATTGGACGAACTTTACCATGAACAGGATTGCCGATGCAATGCGCACGCTCAATGTGGAGGTTAGAATTTGGACTCTGCATTTTAAGTCATTACTAATAACTTTCAATCAACGATAATATCTTAATTTATTTCTTCTCCTATGTGAACGGCGGCTTATATGTTTTGATGTTCTTCTTAATTAGAACATTTATATCGCCCACACTATTAAAGTACAATTACGGCACTGTATCGTGCACAAAATATAAAAAAGGTCACCGCGAAAAAAAAAAAACGCCAAAAGTTTCAAGTGATTTTATTTTTAAAGTTTTGCTCTTGTCCCGGTTTACCTTTCTGTTGGAGCTTTTTTTTCTACAAAGATGACCTACAATCATCATGTAGCACGGTACATCATGATACACACTTTTAAAAATTCAAGCCAAAAAAAAAAAAGGATTCTGATCAACATTTTAAGAAAGATTTTGACATAACTGCAGTAAACAGCTTTTGATAACATTGTGACAAGATGGATGCAACTGTTCAATTTTGAGTTTGATGAAAGTTAATCTTAAGTCTCAAAAAAATGAAAGTACATGTATATTTATTGAATCGCCTTAGCCTTCTACAGAAACCTTTTTATTGGAAGTTAACTAAGATTCATCTGACACAGACCCATTTTCAGACATATCTAGATTTAAACGGCAGTTGTCTAAAAACTTGATATCATTGCGAAAGAAAAAGAGGACAACAAGATCACGCTATGCAGACGCAGTGCTCATCTATGGGAAGAAGAAATTGTTAATTGCAGACGACAGTGTTTCTTTAATTTAATAAGGTGATATTATTTGATATTAATTATTGATATAATTTAAAAAAAAAAAAAAAAAAAAAAAAAAAACACACACACACACACATTGGAAAACATCATTGTGCAAAATCATAATAATTTGTAGCTCATTACATTTTCATTTGAAAAATTGTTTACATAATCGTCTGCGTAAGATTGTTTGAAACAATTTTCTTTGAAATTGGATTATTTAATCCTTGATTTATAAATACTTTTTCTTATGTTTAATAAAACACAACACATTTTCACATTACAATTTTGAAGTTTCATGACATAAAAATGCATATAAAAATTCACAGCAAAAGGATCGATGGATGAATATATTCAAGGTGGAGTTGTTGTTTTTTATATAAATTATATTAAAAAAAAATGGGTTGCCCGTGGCGTATATAAATTTGAAAGTAATGTGAAAAGGGCGGTCTTTTTTTTTTTTTTTTTTTTTCTTGACTGGGCAGATTTGTACACCAAGGAAACACTTATTTTGCAGACAATGTCACTTCTGCTTGATTTCAATACAGTATGACATACATTACAGAAGCAGTATGCAGTACTGTCAACGTTTTTTAAGCCGCCGTACATCTAAAAAGATTTCATCGTTGAATGGAATCAAAACTAAAAAGGAAATACATCCATATTATTTGTCACGGATAAAAAATTGACAAGACACGCTATTATTGAGCTGAAATTGGAATGAACTTGACAAAAACAATTTTTGCTGGTACTATGTATCATGTTTTACAAGCGATATAAAGTACATGGAATCCTATAAGATTTATTTTAGATTTCGTTGACGGCGGAGATTGGTGTGGATAAAAAACATATAGTGCAATGTAATTATTTCGATGAAATATACCCTATAGTCAAGATGCATTAGATTGTTTCTCGCTTTACTTAGTACCAGTATCCGGTGTTGCTCCTATACGGTGTTTATGAACTTCATGTCATTTTTATGAACTTTTGACGTCATGCACTGATGAGTTTTAAACACACACACACAAATGTTTTTCATACTAAATTTGCATGAAAACTGTCCCCAAATGTGCTTTATTTCACATACATGTATACCATAGAACAATGTCTGCTCAACAAATTAAAAACAAAGCATGGGGTTGAATGAAAAGAAGGCGGATTAAGGAACTTGGAATGAGCAAAAGTTTGGCCAGCTTGAACTACACTTACACAATAATTAATGTTTATCTCTGCTTCACTATTATATAATCTCTTGTATTCTCTCCAAGGCCTTTCTACACAGAGTGTTTTATTCTTTTTTTACGTATGTTTGCGTTTTAACCGCAATTATTTGCGGAATTCCAAAAAGCTTTCGCGGTTATCGTTATTTGTCCGGTAACTATGTAAATGTATCCTTTTGCAGATTGACAACCTTTAATGTAGCTCCCACAATACGCCTTCTTGTCATAATACAGTGTACAAGCTTAGGTTACAGGTAGAGGGGGATCCCACAAGAATAGGTAGTAGGTATGACATTGCTAATTATACAGTTACTTGACAGGGTACGTGACTGTTTATTCCCGGCTGAGGAAAGTCATGTCACCCGCGCCGCTTAGTTAGGAATTTATTATACTACAAAGTCCAGATTATAAATACTGATACCGCGTCGTAACATATTCTCAATGTATACATGACGTTATGTACACGGCTTATTGACCAATCAGAAGAGAGAATTTTACGCTGCAGTATAATAATATTTTAGGTTCAAAGAGTACCCGGGAAGAATCACCCCAAACCAGTATGAAAGCGTGTCAACTTGACTTGACTCTTTGAGTTTACCGTCGCTTCGACAGTATTTCAGTCATATAGCGACGTCCAGCTAATTACAGGTGGAGGAAGACCCCGAATGCACGGAGGCATCCGGGTAGAACCACCGACCTACCGCAAGCCAGCTCGAAGGCTTCCTTACATGAAAATTCGAATGACCCTGTCGGAATTCGAACCCACGCGGTGAAAGCGTGTCAAGGCCTGTCCTAACATGGACATGCGTAATAAGGTAAAATAACATTTTTACGTGTAGGACAGAGTATATTGAGACATTTCTGCAGACAATAGAAGACCGAAGCGAGGCGTAGGCTTCTATTGTCTGGAGAAATGTCTTAATAAATTCTATCCATCATAGAAGTTCCCCGGCTCAATTTAAACCTTTTGAACTGAAGCCGGGACACACTATTCATATTACTCTATTTTCTTTCAATCAAATGTTTCTCGACTTGGCGGCAGGCGGGAAAATGAGATGAGAGACATCAAAATGGACGATTACATTCTGTGCAGACAAGGTCATGTCACATTAACATCTGTGTGTCCAGTTTTAAATGTAAGTTTCTCATTGCTATAATCATCATTTATCATCATTTACTGCTTGGTCATCAACAAGAATGGATGGCAGCAAATTTGAATTAATGTTTCATGTCGATTTTATCAAGATATTTCAACGTAAATAATTAACGAGGAATTTATTTGTTTTACTTAGCAAACTGTAAAGATAGTGCCACACGATTGGTGTCATTTTCTGCATTTCTTTCTAATTCTTTAAGTGAACATAAAATGAAGCGTCTTGCAATGGTAAAACACAAAACACTGATCCAGGTGTGGGTTCGAATCCCGTTGGAGTCGAGAATCGTGGCCGTATCTTTCACAACGTCTGACAGCTAAAATTATGATGGGGAAAAAAGAACAACAAAGTCGGATGCGCCTGATGAAATTATGAGAGCTACTTGAAAGGAGAGAGAGGGAGAAAGACAGAGAGAGGGAGAGAAGTGTGAAAGATAAGAGGAAAGAAAAAAGGATATCATTAGCCTAGATTTTACTATCTATGTATGATTACAATTGTAATATCATTTAAGACGAAAAGAAAAATTAGAAAATGCAGTTCAAGCAAACGGTTGAACAGATTACGTCATCAAAAAGCAACGCCCTGAAGGCGGGGTTTGTTACAGTTGCGGACTTGAAACATCGTTCTATTTTGTACATTTAAGATTGAAAATAGAAAGGTGTTCTATTGAAAAAAATCGTGGATAAATTTGAATTTTCATAGCTTCTGATTGGCCACATATTTAGGATAACTTCTAATTACATTGTATGTTCATAATTGGCACATATACTGTTCTTAGGTTGTACAGGGTCTTTCCAAAATTAAGAGTTCTCCGAGTGATTGTAAAGACTTCTTAATTGAGGCATCGGAGCAAGAAATACATTTATTTATTTTTTTAAATCTTTATCGGCACAATTGTTTTACATTTCTTTGTTTTTAGATAGTTAGAAAAAAGTATGAGCAGTTGAAGATCAGATAAGGGTACATGCTGGCAATGATAACAGTTACTGACACGAAACCAAGAATTTGTTTTGAAGTGTACAGTTTCGTTATGTGTGTAATGGATAGTTTCCTGACCCGAACTTTTATTTGAATATCAATAGGTTTGGCCACAAACAATGACATGTGCTCCTTTGTTAACATCATGTTTCAAGGAACTATGCGTTGATCGCTGTGGGTTCACACTGTGCAGGTTAATCGCTCTATAAAGCTCAGACTGGACATTTACCGGAAGTAGGCACCGAATATTCATTCGAGCATCCAAATATCTGACAATTTTGCGTAGAAACTGATTTATACACCCTATGTTGTCTACATATTAAAGCGTATACGTGTTTTCTTGAGAGTGGTCATTATCGCGCTTGGTTTTGTTTAATATATAAACATGTAGACAGATGAATGGGAGATTAGTGACAATTTAATAGCACTCAAGTCGAAAATTGCTAAATTTTGAAATGTCGGGCATAATAACTTTCGTTTCATGTGATTGAGTATAAATTCATTTATGTTATTTCTTTGAGTGTAAGTGGTGATTCTGTGGTAAAAACTGTTTGAAATGCACCGTTCAGTGCTTCAGCCTTGTCATGGTCACCATGGATTACCTTATCATGTTTCTTTATGGGGTAAATACATAGCTCCATGACCCACCTATTAGCATATCTTAACAATAGATTACAGTTAGATTTTGTCCCACAAACACGATGTTAACAAAGGAGCACATGTCATTGTGGCCAAACCTATTTTTATTCAAATAAACGTTAGGGTCAGATTCCTGGGGCATCCTGTTTTGAGTGTTTAGAAGGGGGCAGAGTTTTTTTTAGTGTTTGGGTGTTTTGATTGTGCTTTGGATCGTGGTCCTGTGTTTAAGACATCTTCTATACGTTAAGTGTATACTGGTAGTGTGTTTTTTCCTCTGCATTTATGCTTGAGATAAAGAAAGAGAGCCCTGTCTGTTTAGCTTTTCTATAGCCTTTATCTTTTTTCCGTAAAGTTGTTTAAAGTTTTACTTTGGTCAAAAGAAGATATTTTATCGTTGTCTTGGTGGGATACAATATTTTTGGTGTTTTCATTTATCATTTCTTGGAAGTGCTCCAAAATCAGGACATGTTTCGTCTTATTTCAAGGAGTTTAAATGAAACTGTGTGATTCCTTGTTTGAATTTTCCTAGCTTTTTTGTAAAGATGGATGGTGCGCGGTGGCTGTGGTTTACTAGGAGCGGAGACATTAGTTCTTCTGACCTGTGGTGTACGCGGGTCCCGGCAAGTCGATATTCTTGAACTGGGTAAGTTCAAATATATCTTTAATCATTTGTGCGATTAGGCATGCAGTCAAAATAATAAGATTGCGATTTTGTATTTCTTTTACGATTAGGCGTTCAGTATAGCAAGCACATAAATTGCATTTAGAAAGATGTCTCTTGGATAAGATTCAGTACATGTCCCGGAAATGTTAAAATATGTCGATAGTCGTATTCTCAGAAAGATAATAACTGAGACATTTTACTTCTGTATCGACGAACCGGTTATTTCTCGGGCATGTTTTATATTAAATAGCTGATATTAATGATGAATTTGATATTTCATAAATAGCTTTTATTATATTGACAATATACAGTCAAACCTGTCTTAAGCGGCCAGTCAAAGGAACGAGAAAAAGTGACCGCTGAACAGAGGTGATCGCTAAATGAGGGTTTATCATATAACAAAATGCAAGTTTGGTAATATAAAAACTGATCGCTAAATGCAGATTGACTGCTTAATACAGGTGGCCTCTAATACGGGTTCAACTATATAACAAGTAAATTCATGTCGCAAACAAACATATCTGTATGTCTATTCGGTGCCGACTTCATGTAATAGTGCAGTCTGAGTTCGTACATTGTGAATACAATATTATATTTAATTTAATTATATACAATGTATGTGTGTTACGTTTACGTATATGTATATTTAAACCTTAGAATGAACTAAAAGATTAAACTCATCTTTCAGAAATTGTTGGCACACGCTTGCAAGTGATGTTTAATACTCGACCCCACTGCTTCTATGACGAGGAAAATAAAGTGGTAAAAAATGTTTAATACTGCACGTTATATTTGAACAAATTGTAGCAATATTTAACATAGATGTGTGGGTTAATTGCTGCGTCAGTTAAATTACAAAAAGAACTAACAGAACTGTAAAGGTTTTGGTTGTTGGCTTAACGTCCCACCGACAGTATTTCAGTCCTTTGGAGACGCTGTCTACTTGAGACAGATATAATGCTGCCACACTGCAGTATGACACCGTAAACATGTGGCATGATACCATACCCAGTCATATAATCCTGACACCGGGCAAGGGAGCTATAGCAGTACCATTTTATGACTTTGGTATGACGTGGCCGGGGATCGAACCCACGTCCTCCCTCTCCCGAGGCGGAGGCTCTAACCAATCGGCTACCAGGGACGGTAAAACTGTAAAGGCCAAAGATAATACTTTTTTTCCTATTATGTATTTTGTAAGTAATCGAAGCAAAGTACCAGAAGATGCAGACAATTTTTATTGATGCTTTGTTCCTTCCCACAATTCAATGTTAACTTTTGGAACCGCGTATGACGTATACACAAACGGATAATCTCGGCTTTCTGCCAAAAGCAACAAGTCCGAAATGTTACGAGAAAGACAAGGGTACCACAAATCCAAATGAATATATGACTTGCGGCCGCCGCAAGCCAAAAAGAATAGAGAGGTAAACGTGTATAAATATAAGTAAGTATGTCTTACAATTATTCGAGGGCTGCCTTGAATATTTTGATTTTAACTTAAAGTATAAAAGGTTACATACACCAAATAAAAAATTACATGCCTCAAATACTCGTTTTACGATGATAATAAAATTAGAAATTCTATAACGTCTCGAAAGGTCTTCCAAAACAGGATTTTTGAGCGAAGATTGAACACACACCCTCCAGATTAGAAGATAATGTACACTACCACCAGACACGGTGTTTTTTGTATAATGTCCTGTTTTGGTATAATCTTCTATATATAGAATTCGGGGACTCTTGTATGACTAGGATATATGGACAGTGCATGTGTCGGAAATTATATTTTGCCTGTTTATGTTTAAAGATACAAAAGAATTGTACAGTGTTACTTAATTCTAAACGACGGATATTTATTATACTTATTTTGCTATTACCGACTCAGGTTATGTCACGGTATTTACATTTGTATATGTAAAATTATGGAACGCTTTATTGTCTTATGTAATTTACTCGAGTCGTGATTGTTCGTTTACTCACTCTGTTTGGTAAATAAAGATAATGCTGTTTGGGGTAATGATTTTCATGACCTTCCAAGGCGCAAAGTACTGGTCCAACCAAAGACGCGTCATGATGGCTAATGTTGAGTATAAGTAGTAAGGACTTGTTTTACAGTCGACGTTAAATAAATACCATGTAAATTTGAATTGAATTAAGTGTGCGGTTGTATACATTACGCAAAACCCCTGAAAATTTAGAGGATACGTGATTTCTTGCACATGTACATTGTATGTGAAGAAGTCACTACCTATGCGATTTCTTCGGACATTAGTTTCGGACACGTGGTAACCTTGGCCGATAGTTTAAAGTCAATTGCTAGTTATCACTTGGACCTTTTCATGTGTGCGTTCAAGTCATTTTCTGGTCACTTTGATTTTTCATACGAGGAAAACTTTCTGGTAAGCGGAAGGTCGGTGGTTCCATCCGGGTACTCGGGACCTACCTTCCCTTCCTGTAATAAGCTGCACGGACGTTGCTATGTGACTGACACACTGAGAGGTCGGTTCTTTCGCTTTATATTTCAGTGACCTTCCTAAAATGTTTCAGACAAGGACATTTTATCATAACCATTATTCCTCTATCCTACAGTTAATACCATGGGTTTGATGCAAAAACAATGATTAAAATATAGTTTTTAGGGTGTCATTGGACATAATTCGACGATAAATAATCAAAACATAATTCTATATAAAAACATTAAGGAAAACACCAGATCCAGATCTGAATTAGATCTTTTATTTTTCATTCAAAAAACCTTGGCTAATTTCGTCACCAATCGCATTCATTATAGAGGGCGTCCGACTGAATTTCATTACTTCCGCGGTTTGGTTAGCGTTTAAGGACGAAGATACCTTTTTACGTAAAATAGGGTAAAGGAAGGTTTAAGATTACACCACAGTTTCGTATTTGCTATTATAAAGGAAAAACAATGAATTCCAAGTATTTAAGGGGCAAAAGCAGCATTGCAGTTATTGTATTTGTTACAATTTTATATTTATTTTCCGTCTTTTTGGTTTCAAACTATCTGGTCTTCAATAGAGTCTCTCCAAACAGGATGACTCTACACCTCGGCTTTATGTATTTAATTAAGTATTCATGTAAACTTTACAAGCTATGAAATTAAGAGCAAACGAGTACAGTTTAGTCTCGTGACTGTATGCAAGCGTATTGTCGTGATGGGGTCTCTTTACAGAAGAAGTCGAAGTCAATCTCGTCTGCCAGTAGCTATCTTCAGGAGTTTAAGTATTGACAGGGCTGGCTGTGTATCCCATCACATTGTTCCACCTTGTTTTCTCCCAAATGTTTTGGTATAGTTACGATATGCCCTGTATTTTTATGAAGATTTGTGTCTCAGTTCATCAATCTCCTGAGTTTACATTCGAGACCGAGACTTGGCATTCTAGAATATGAAATTTCCCATTTCTCTTTATTTTTCAACATGAATTTATGATAAACGTAAACTCGTTATTAACCGCTTTATAGATTCTATATGGGAAAAAAATGTAATTAGTGTCACAGGGATACAGACATATGTATAAGGTCACCTATTGGTCATTCAAAAATATTAAATACAAAACATCGACTGGGGGATAATTTGTTACAACATTACGGCGTTCTCTACAAAGGACCGGTATTTAGGGCGACGAATTTGCGCTTCTACAGATATTAACACCGGAACATTGCGCCGTTCAAATATTCAGCAAAAACATTTTTTTTTTAAACACCAAAGAAATACGATATATATAGGATCTGACATGAATTGTTGTTTCATAGCGAGTTCATGAAAATATTAAGCGAGCCGCTAGCGACCTTAATAATATTTTCATGAATGAGTTTAGTAAATTTGATAGGTAATGTCAATTTATGTCGGATTCTTTTTACTGTTTGTCCTATACGGACAGCAAATCGCGGTTACAACAACAACAAACATGAATGAACGGACTGTGATTGAATTACTATTTGTAATCTAACACCAAGAAGTTAGTGTCAAATAATAACTGAAAATAACGACTTAACGTGGGTATTTCTCATCCATTTTCAGCATCATATAAATAAGTTGCATCAAACACAATTTATCCAGCTTTTCGAGTTCAACATATAAACGCGCGATGAAAATCGGCCTAAAAGTTATATGTAACGTGTTAAATATAAGAAAATATGTGATGGTTATACGAATCCGAAAACCGCTTTTTGAACATTATTTTTGAGCATTGCAGTAGGAGTTCCACGGAATCACTGAACGTGCATACACCTCATCACCTTTGCACGAATCTACCTCCGATATTCAGGAAATAGGCCGCGACTAATTCTACATCCGGTTTACTGCCTATTTTGAATAACCTAAATAAAATGGATATTTCAACACCTTCTCATTATGTTTTTGTACTGAATTATATTGAAATTTATGAGGAATAGATTTTTTTTTCATTTCAGCAAACATTTATTTCGGCTGACATCCAATCACTTCGAAGAAATTGTACTTTTACTGCAGAAAATCGGTTTTATTTTCTTTTCTTTTTTTTAAGTGAAATACGCACTTTTCTGTAATACAAATTTCCTTTATATTTTGTTTATTAGTACGATATTTCCTTACTACTAAACATTAGAGTAAAGAGAAAATCTGTATTACAGATTTTAGAAAATCGTATTTAAAGTAACTCACAGTTTTTTGTAGGTCAAACCGGAAGTTGAATTTTTATATTTTATTCATTTGATAACCAAATTAAATACCTGTCATTTGTTGTTCATTGCTTAAAATAAGGACAGTACGTGAAGAAATCAAACTAGTATATGTTTTGGCTTATTCACAGACTGCACTGACATTTATTTATGGGGAAAAGATATGTCGATCAGTTTAATGAAATATAAAGAAAGAGCGAGAAAGCGCATGCATTTACATTTTTCCCAGCATATTTTAACAATTATCTTGATGTACAAAAAAAAAGTAAATATGAGTGGAAAAGATAAAAAAAAAAGTCATTTCCATGACATTTTTAAGGAGTAATTCGGAATTTTATTCCATGTTTGTGAAATGAAGATCACAACCAAAATGCAGCATACAAAATCTCTCTCTCCCTCTCCGGTTAACTTTTATAACGCCCCTCATTGAATACACATCCTGCCGATTCGAATTTTGTAACCGTGTCAATTTTAGCGTAAAAGTACATTATATAAATATTATATGACATATACTATAAATGGTGCACATATAATAATGTACATCATATAATAAAGAATGTCCATAATATAAAAGTTGCCTACACGATATAAAGCTGTGAATACATGATATAATAAAATATGTCAAAATATAAGATCAGAAGCACAACATATAATGATAATCGCACAGAACATAAATACGTTTCCACAACATGTAGAGATCTAAGCACATAATGTAATAACAATAAACAGAATAACACATTTAGATGACTACTTCAGACAGTGCCGGCGTTCCATATATCTTACACAACAGCCCTTTCTGGTTACATTTAGATAACCCAAACATTCTCATGTCACAGTATATTCAACTGTGTATTTTGCATGCTTCAAAAGACAAATTATGTAAACACGTAAAATATCAGCGTACATGTATATGCATTACATGGATATTATTTTATA
>JAIFHC010000184.1:0-50000 GCA_021229015.1 Solen grandis | reverse complement strand
TTGTCAACAACTGTCTGAATCATTCCAACATTGCTCTCAGAAATGGCTAGTGTAGTGTCATTCACTGCTGATATGCGGGATTGTTCATGTCTAGTTTGCACGATAATTTTGACAGCATGCTTGTAAGTGTACTACTCACACAGTTTGATATGGTTTCACTGCTTAACCTAGCATCATACTTATCGTTGTCAATTTGTATGGCCTTTACTTCACTTATTATCTTATTAGTCACTGTGTTCATGGATACTTCAACATCATCATCTTCATCTGTACTAACCAACTTAATCAAATTTGGTGCACTACTTTTAAACACCAGCATGTTAGCAATACCAGGTGAATGCATTACAATCATATCTTCACCAAAGTATTCTTGTACTGTTTTCATAAGGGTTTTACGCAACATACAACCTCCGTATTCTTTGTACATGTCACAAATTTCAACTGAATTCCAAATACGTCATTTGTCTCTATCAATATTCGAAATAAGAACCAAGAAAGCTTCATCATAATGTTTTTCAGTGTTAGAAGTAACTGAAGATGAATATTGAATGTTACGTGCAGACATAAATTTTGCCTTACAGTCAACATGATAGCGAGCATCGGCAGCATGTAGATCACTGACTGCTCCTTGCACACGTGTTCGAACTTCATCTGCCTGTGTGTCATTACGCTGGTCACATGCACGAAGTATAGAACCTTTGAAGTCTATATCATTACCTGTCCTACAGACATACGCCTTTCGCCACCTTGTAGGATTCTTACTGTGCTTCTTAAAATCAACTTCGCAGTACTGCCCACAGAAAATACAGTGTTTCAGAAAACTAAAATTTGGATCCTCAGATCTTCGCCTTCGTTTTGGAGTGTCAAAATTGCAACTTTCATTTTGTTGTTTCCGTTTCAAGAAACGTTGAACCTTTTCACGCGAAGTATAATTTGAAACACAAACTCTATGGCACTGTATTGAATAGTTAGGATTGGTTTTCTGCTGGGTTTCTAAATCAATATGGAAGTCATCACCGTAGCTATTGCTGTATTTTATTATTGTTTCAACCCTTTTAGAACCTGCTGTAGTCAGCTCTCCTTCTGCAAAAAAAAAAGAAAATATTTGACCATCAAAACTTTTGTTCAAAGTTAATAGCCCTTTAACTGATACATATGCATTTTGGCACCCTTAATAGGTACCGTATAAAACCTGACCATAAAAAAGCCACAGTTAAACCTTATAAAATTTTAATGATAAAAATTTCATTTCCAAACAACTGATGAGCAGCAAACAGCATAAACCTAATCAGCCTGTGAGTTACTCACAAGCTGATCTGGTTTTTTTGCTGTTTGCATAGGTTTTCTTGCACCAGGTAAAGGATTAATGTTTTAAAAGGCAAACAGTTAATAGTTGGAAATAAGGTTCTTTGATATGATAATGATTATTATATATGTGAAATATAATAATGTAAGCAGCAGTCCAGTAACATAGCTTGCACAATTTAACACTCTACACCTGGCATGTGCTGCATGTTACAATGTAGCAAATGAAACATTGTTTAACTTTATCTTTGTTTCATGGTAACATTTAACTTAAAAATATTGGAAAACATATAGGGCTGCTTAACAACACATTACCTGGGTTACTACATCTGTTTATTGAAGAGAAAAAACATGTTTCCATTATTTACTTTTTAGCAGATGATAAATAGTAAATGGCGGATTTCATAACAAGGGAAGCAACTTTTTACTTGTTAGAGATGTATTAAACAAGGGGAGATTACCATAACAATGCAATCCTTTTGTAAAACACTGATATATAAGCAGACCACAATTTATGTTATCTATGAAACATGTATACAAAGAAAAATACTTTACTGATCTCCAGATGGGTACAACGATCATTTTATTGTACAAATTATATGCTGATTGCTATATAACGCACATTTAAAATGAAGAAATACATGATAAAAATTTAGCAGATTTAGATAATGAATATAAAAACAATATTTACTTGTTAATTTATATCTGTAATTTATCTACTTAAATGAAAATGGACAGAATATTAGAAAATCTAATATACAGATACATACCTTTGGGGATTTTCAATTTTGGCGGCCATCTTGGCGGCCATCTTAAATTTCTCAAAATGCTCAATGATGCCAGCCCCGCATCATGCAGAATATTTAACAGCAACATATCCTCTAACAGAATCAGCAATAAAAAAACTATATACTCCAATGCCGGGTTCAGCCAGCATACCCCAGTTTATGAACTGGACTAGATTTTGGAGGATTTCAGATTATTGTTTTATTGCATTATGCATACATAGTTGCATGTTATGCGAAAATACTGAACCTCTAGACCAATTATAAATTTATTTTATTGTCACGTGAGAATTCCTTGAATAACCATTGGTCAGAAAACCACTCAAGTCAGTGTTGTTGATTTTTAAGAGATGGACTTGTGTTTTTTTGATGATTTCATTCTGCTATCAGTGTTAGTTGGCTATTTTATTGTATAATAGAAGTTATTAATTATTTTTGACGTAAGCAATGCAAACATTACTTGTTTTGAAGTTGATGTTTATTCAAAATCGAAAAAATCAAATCGTTTCTGAAGCCTAAATGTATATGATTTTCTAGAACTATATATGATTTTCCTGTACCGTCATCGTTTGAATATAAGCCGCATTCGTAGATAAGCCGCATCCCAAATTTTGTCCCCAAATCAGCTAAAAAACGCCTAATACTGTATATAAGCCGCAGACAAATCGTCAGGATCGGCCATTTTGGTAACCTATTATTTTTACACGCTGCGTAATTTACAGTTGTCTTAACCCGTACCCGATTGTAAAAATATATCCTGCTTATATCGTAGTTGAACGTGTCATCTCAATACATTCTCAAATATGTCAGGTAAGTGTCAGGTTAGTATTTATTAACCTGTGGTACACAGTGTCAAGGTGACACCTCATCCCACCCGGCGCTACCCCTGTTCGAACTCCCCTCATTGAATATCGGCCTGTGATTGGCTGGATTTTCTCACACATTTTACCTGTGTACCCTGTGGACATGGGTACACTAAAATTAAAGAAAAACAACACAAAAACACTAAATTACAATTAAAAAATATTTATTATAATGATTTCATATAAAACGTTTAATTATAAAAGTATTTTATTTCATTGAAACTGTCCCTTATTTTATGTGATGCGCCGTAACCTTGAATCACTACGAATCCGCAGAATAGTACACAAAATGGCGGCGCTTGTAAACAAAAGACCGATTCTCGGTAGGTTTATGTTCGGGAAAAAGTAAACTATGTTGTAATACCATATATAAGCCGCATGCACAGTTTAGATTGATGAAATTAAGCATGAAACCGCGGCTTATATTCAAACGATTACGGTATTCATTTTTAAACGTTAACATTGTGAAACGTCATTAATGATGTATTTGCAACAAAATACTTGGCATTTTATTCATTTACTCATACACTTGTCCTTGTGCAGGATTATTATTTCTTAAATTGATAAGTATATACTTAGTCTCTTATTGCAGAAATTTAAATTAACTAGATAATGTAGATTCGTGGTTATTGTATTAAATAAGATACAATTTTAAGGTAAGCTTTATTTTGAGTCGGAAAGACATAAATCAGACATGTAATTTCATGCATCAAATTTTCATATCTTTTTTTTTCATTATTATTATTTAACAGAACTGCTGCCAGGGGATAAAATATTTTTAGAGGATAGTAACGGTGACATTTGGCTTTTCTGTTGGTCATGTGGCTTAAGGTTCCATCTTAATCCTAAAGGGATTAGTGAAGAAGAATTAGAATCTCAATATTTATGCAGTAACTGTGGATGGTATGTTTCAGGTGCCTAGGACTAAAGGTAAATTATAATGTCGAATCAATGGCAGCGTTCGTCTTCAGATATAATGGAACACTGTTTCAAAACAGAAAACAATGCCAAGTTAATATTGAAAAGAGAGATCGGTCATTACAGTGTGCGAGGAAAACAGTTAAATTTTATTTTGGGTGTGTATTATTCCTTATGCCCCAAAACAACTCCGAGATACATTGTTGTTGACAAATATAAAGGCATTGCTACCTTTTGTGAAGTGAAATTTCACCCAAACTGTAAGAATGGATGTTAGAATGACTTCAAGAGCAAAGTTTATGGTGCAGTTAGCTCTTTAAAAAATAAACAGGCTGATAAAACAGACAATGAAACATCAAGATATCGTATACAAGGAAATACACTGACAGTTGTGAAAAAAAAATACAAATACAAATGAACCAGACAAAAACACGGAGGTGATTCTTGCTGAAAACCAAACTACTAAAGACTATCAAATAAACAAATGTCAAGTCGACGATCTGTCAGAGAGTGCGACTAGGATAACTGATGATGATTATACATTGTCGGACCAGGATAACAATGTAAAAGACAAAGATTGGAAAACAGATAAAAGGAGAAAGAATATCAGTGAAAGTTCAGACTATTCATCTGATAGTTCGAATTATAAGAATACAAGAAGTCAAAATGTAGAGTAAAAAGAAAAAAAGAAGCTTTGTGAAATCCAGGTGACGGATACAAACATTGAAAATGTGATCACTCAAGAGCGGGACATGCAAACTGAACGGATAACTGAACAATACACTGAGACCCTTGTACACGACAGTCCTGAAAATGTGTTTAACCAATGAGCAAGTTGAACAAATAGACCACTAAGAAGTTGTTATGGAGAAAGGTGCTAAATCTGAAATACAAAGCAAAAGGCCAAAAGCGAAGAAGGGTAAAGCAAATCCGAACTTATGGACAAGAAATGTGAACAAGCATCTTCGAATGGAGGGGAAGGCTTACAAAGGCACTGGTCAAAATGACTGAAAGAAGTCCCACTGTATAGACAGACAAGAGAGGGAACAATATATTACTAATTATAGCAAACAGTGCCTGAGGACGAGACGATGCAATTCATTACGTGACCAAACCCAAAGGGAAACTTTTCAAACATTTTGGAAAAACATGACTTGGGCACAGAAGAAAGCATATGCAACAAGTTTAGTACAGAAATGTTTACCAACAGAATCTAAAGTTCCAGGTGGAACTACTAGAAGAAAAAAGTACACTTACAAATACTTTCTTAGAAATGGAGAAATACGAGTCCCTGTTTGCAAGAATGTTTTTATCAACTCTTGGAATAGGTGAATACATGTTTTATTCCTGGATGGATAAGGTTGATGACCAAGGCCTTCCAAATACTCAGGATTAAGTTCAGGGATCAGAGAAAAGTAAAAGGTCTGAGCGACCATGTGTTGAGAATGCCAGGGAGTTTTTAAGGAAACTGCCGAAAATGGAATCACATTATTGTAGAAAGTCAAGCCAGATGGAGTACATAGAACCTGTATTTGGGTCTTTTTCGCACCTACAGGAATTATTGTGTTGACCGAAGTATCCAGTCTTTGTTTAGGCAGAAATTGCTAGATCTGTTTAATATACTGAATCTATAGATTTTCCGACCAGAAAAGGACCAGTGCGATACATGTGTAGGTCATGAAACTCTCAATGTGTCGGATGAAGAATACAATGTGCAAATTGGAAGAAAAGATATGGCTCGCGCTGAAAAGACAAAAGATAAAGAAGTGGCAATAGACAATGAACGAGTTAAAGTTTTAACAATGGATACACAATCGGTATTGCTAAACCCCGCAATACAAGCAAGTGCCGTATACTTTAAAACTAAATTTAACATGCCACAACGATTTAACCAGGGTTCCCACAAAATTGAAAAATCAAAGTTCCCTGACTTTTCCCTGACCAAACTCAAAATTCCCTGACCAAATTATGCGCAAATCTAGTGGCAAATACGGATCACCTATGAGCACAAAATGTACTTTGTTGGATGCTATTGGGAACTTATTTAATATTATGCCAATCTGACAATGCAAACTGACTGAAAAAAGCCAAATGGAAGAAACTGCCTTAGCCTTTCCTTATTATAATCCTCCCGCTGTTTGGTCAACTTTCATTGATTGTAAAATTCCCTGACTTTTCTCTGATTTTTTCTGAATTTCCAAATTTCCCTGACCAATTTCAAATTTCCCTGACTTTTCCCTGACCGTGGGAACCCTGTTAACTAAAAAAGATGTAGTTAACTATTTTTGGCATGAAGGAGAAGTTCCTGACATTTGAACATTATATTAACAGCGAATTAATAGTACTAAACTTGATTTTTGCTAATTTAACTCATATTCAGGATGATTTCAGCAGTGATATGTATAATATTTCAATTCGATTCCATTGCATAACTTGCGTTATTGAAATTAAATCACACATATTTTATGGAAAAACATTGTATCACATATATGTCGATTTACTTGACAAAAAATAAGAACAAAAATATGGTAATTCCAATACAAAACAATGTGCCTGTGCTGACAGTAATGTAGTTTAATGGTCATAAATGTGTAACCATTCTTATTGTTATTTCCAAATTTTAAAGTAAAAAGAGCAGAATAAAAAAAATTCTTCAGTTTCTTTTTACACTCCCCTTTGAAATCTCCCCATGTTTCTAACAAACCTTTTATATTGAATTTCCTAAAATAGTCTAATACACTTCTATCATTTACAAATTTTCTTAATCCACAGATGTTCCATGAAACAATATTAATGTTTACATCTGAGCCTTGACCTCCCCCCTAAACTTCACCGACTGTGCTGCTATCTGATTCACTGTCAGCTGTTGACTGGCTAGTAGGGTCAGTGCTGGAGTCTCTGCGTACTTGTCCAGAGTCATGCAATCCGTCGTGCCGATTTCTCGCAGCTGCTACACACACCACTGATCCGCTCCCTTCACTTTATTTATAAACATCGCCTTCAATGACAAGTTTATCATGACGTAATGATGCATAGTTTAGTTTTTTACTCAATTCTCTTCTGTGTAACAGTACACACTCGGTTTAGTCTTCCCTTACTGTGTATGGAGAGTGCCTGTCAAGCCTTTGCCTAGCTTTATGTAGAATAGTTTCATTGCCTTTAAAGCGTGAAAATTTCATGATGATTGCACACTTGTCAACCAGACTACTTCTAACTCTATGGACTCTCTCAATTTGACATTCATCATGTTTGATAGGTTTAGTTTATTAACTAAGAAGTCTCGCACCTTACGTTCAGTTTCTTCCTATTTTTCGCCTGCTCGTCCCTCAATGCCTAGGCACCAAAGATTATTTCTGCAAAAGTGACCCTCTAGATTGTCCAACTTAACTTCTAATTTATAAAGTTGTCTTTTCATTTGTTGATTTTCTTGTATAAGGGTTCCATTTTCATTTTTCAGAATATTTATGGAATCAGAAATGTCCCCCTTTTTGGTATTAATGGTCTCCATACTGTTTCATTTCCTCTTTCATGTTTCTAAGAAAAGCCATTACCTCTGTATCTTTATCTCTCATCCAACGGTTACTTCTGGTACGGGTAGAATCCTGAGAAGATTGCAGTGGAGAAGTAGCTGAGACTTCCGCAAAGGAAAGTTGTTTCTTCTTCGTTTGTCGTGGTGGTCCTGGGTTTAATTCCACATCCAAACCCATCACTAGTAACACGCCGAGGAATGTAGCAAGCCGTAACAACAAACAGACTTTCACCTAACACACAGAGTACCTAACTTTGATTTCTTCTTGTTTGGCATATGAAACAGACATATTGGCAGCCTATAAAGTCCTATATCCACTCCCATTTCTTAATTTCTTAAGAGAACACAAAAACATGTGCAGTCATTTAAAAGGGACACAACTCAGCAAGTGTAAACAAGATTTAACCAAGATTTAACCTAGTGATCTTCTTTTTGATCCCGTCCAATCCATGATCAATCTCAACCTTGACATTATTAACACATACAGTCTGAGCAAGTTTGAGGAAGATTGGATCAAAATTGTGGTTTGTAGAGTGTAAACACAAAAATTGTTGACAGTTTTTTATAATTAAAGGACCATAACTCCTGACCTAATTGGCCAATATCATGAGATTACGACTACAAATACTGTCATAAAGTTTGAAAATGATTGTTAAAAAAATGAAAACACTAGCATGTAAGAGTGAAATCTGGCATTCTTTTATATTAAGAGGCATAACTCCTGATCTAACTGGCCAATATCAGCCATAATCGAAATTGATCGAGAGATTATGGTCATACACATTGTCATAAAGTTTGAAGATGATTGTTCAAGAAATGAAGAAGATAGAGTGTAAACACTAAAATTGATGATGATGCACAATGGACAAAAGACACTCGGATCAGAAAAGCTCACCCTGAACGATGCTCAAATAAGCTTGTTATGAGTTGTACAATATTGCCATATAGCTAGTCTAGGTTTATAGTAAACATCCAGCATGCACTGGTACTTCCGCCCAAAGGTATTTTGTCACTCTCTATTGAATATTTGTTCTTCATGCAATCCAAATAGAATGTGGATTCTTAAAGCATCATCGTAACTTTACATGGTGTCAGAAGTGAAAAACGTTTCGGATATATGATCTAACTACAAATTTCCATCGTTCAAAGGGACTCATGTAATAGTATTCAACCAAATTAACAATAGTAGCAACATGGAAATGCTTGGTGCGTCGATCCCTAAAATGGACTGGGACAACGCAAATTTACCCCAAGCATGGGACAAATTTGAGAGACACGCAAAACTGGTCTTCTCTGGTCCTCTTAAAGACAAAGAAGAAAAAGAGAAAGTGTCGTACCTCCTGCTCTGGGTAGGAGACAGAGGCAGAGACATTCACCAGACATGGACCGGCATAAGTGCGGAGAATGCCAAAAAACTGGACATATATTACACAAAATTCAGGGAATATGTGCAGCCCAAACTTAATCCAATATTTGCCAGGTTTAAGTTTAATAACATAAACCAAGGTGCCGACAACATTGAGTCATTTGTGATGAAATTGAGAATGGCGGCGAAAGACTGTCAGTTTTGAAACTCCGACGAAATGATCCGAGACAGGATATTTGGAACCTCGTCTGCAAAACTGAGGGAGAAACTAATTAACCTAGGGAAAGATCTGACGCTTGACAAAGCCATTCAAACGGCTCAGAATTTTGAATACGCCAGAGAACAACTTAAGACCATGGCTGCATCTAATATGACTGAGACCACGACAATGGTGGACCACGTCAAGAGAAAAACAGCCCAAGGAAACACCTGGCCATGGACACAACCTCGTACAAATGGGGACACCCCAAGGCATGGACGTTACGTTCAAAGAGAGAAATACACGAATTGCAAAAACTGTGGTGGTGACCATTCAAAAAGTGCTAAATGTCCTGCTAGAGGAAAACAATGCCACTTGTGTAAACAAGAGGCCCATGATGGCCCTAAATCGCTCACCTGAGATAAATAGGTTGACCCAAGGAACATCTGTACCAATTTATTTTAAAATCTGGCCAGTAGTTTTGAAGAAGATGATTTTTTAAAGTTTTCATATTTTTTTTTCTTTTTGTTGCCATGGCAACCAGAGTTCTATATGGATCAAGTTTATTTTAGGAATTTTTGTGAAGGTTCACCCAAGGATCATTCCTCCCAAATTTAATCGAATTCTGTCCAGTGGTTTCAGAGGAAATGTTGATTAAAGTTTTCCCTATATACATATAAGGCAAATAAGCCCCACCCCTGGCGGCCATGTTTTTTACGGATCGGAATTTATTTTAGCAACTTTGGTAGAGGTTGACCCAAGGAACATCTTCACCAATTTATTTTAAAATCTGGCCAGTAGTTTTGAAGAAGATGATTTTTAAAGTTTTCATTTTTTTTTTTTTTTGTTGCCATGGCAACCAGAGTTCTTAATGGATCAAGTTTATTTTAGCAACTTTTGTGAAGGTTGACCCAAGGATCATCCCTGCCAAGTTTAATCAAATTCTGTCCAGTGGTTTCAGAGGAGATGTTGTTTAAAGGTTTCTCTATATACATATAAGGCAAATAAGCCCCGCCCCTGGTGGCCATTTTTTTTTACGGATTGGAATAATTTTAGCAACATTGGTAGAGGTTGCCCAAGGAACATCTGTGCCAATTTATTTTAAAATCTGGCCAGTAGTTTTGAAGAAGATGATTTTTAAAGTTTTCATTTTTTTTTCTTTTTGTTGCCATGGCAACCAGAGTTCTATATGGATCAAGTTTATTTTAGGAATTTTTGTGAAGGTTGACCCAAGGATCATTCCTGCCAAATTTAATCAAATTCTGTCCAGTGGTTTCAGAGGAAATGTTGATTAAAGTTTTCCCTATATACATATAAGGCAAATAAGCCCCGCCCCTGGCGGCCATGTTTTTTACGGATCGGAATTTTTTTTAGCAACTTTGGTAGAGGTTGACCCAAGGAACATCTGTACCAATTTATTTTAAAATCTGGCCAGTAGTTTTGAAGAAGATGATTTTTAAAGTTTTCATTTTTTTTTCTTTTTGTTGCCATGGCAACCAGAGTTCTACATGGATCAAGTTTATTTTAGCAACTTTTGTGAAGGTTGACCCAAGGATCATCCCTGCCAAGTTTAATCAAATTCTGTCCAGTGGTTTCAGAGGAGATGTTGTTTAAAGGTTTCTCTGTATACATATAAGGCAAATAAGCCCCGCCCCTGGCGGCCATGTTTTTTTACGGATTGGAATAATTTTAGCAACTTTGGTAGAGGTTGACCCAAGGAACATCTGTACCACATTATTTTGAATTCTGGCCATTTGTTTTGAAGGAGATGATTTTTAAAGTTTTCAAATTATTTTTCTTTTTGAAGCCATGGCAACCAGAGTTCTTCATGGATCAACTTTATTTTAGCAACTTTTGTAGAGCCTCACCCAAGGAACATTCCTGCCAAGTTTCAGCAGGGAACATTCTGCTCACCCAAGGAACATTCCTGCCAAGTTTCACCTGTCCAGCAGTTTCAGAGGAGATGTCGTTTAAAGCAAATTGTTGACGACGGACGACGCACGACGCCGGGCGATCACATAAGCTCACCTTGAGCACTTTGTGCTCAGGTGAGCTAAAAATGGAACCATTTTGCGAGTGTGTGCTTGTCAAAAAAGGTGAATGAGCTACGAATCGAGAGAGAAATATCGTCAGATAAGGATACTTTATATGTGGATACAGTCAAAGCAGGTAATTTGGCTTCATAAGCTCATGCTACCTTACTTTTAGGCCCTCCTAAAATGCGTGTAAAATTCAAAATAGACACTGGTTTTTCTGTTAATATACTCCCAAGTCATGTTTACAAGCAGCTCAAGGATTTTAGTCCCTTAGCAGTGACAAAACACAAGCTGACATCATATACAGGTGACTACCTGAAGATACTGGGAACAGTAGACTTGCCCTTTGAATATCAGAGCTGCAGCACAGTTACCACATTCTACGTTGTTGACACAAATTCACAACCACTTTTGTCACTAAAAACGTTGACCTAGAACTTATCAAATTGACTTATTCGGTTAACGAGGACAACTTGCAAACTAACGTATTGACAGAGTACAACGACCTTTTTAAAGGTATCGGTCTTCTTCCTGGCAAATACTCCCTTCAGCTTCGAACAGACGCCGTGCCCGTGGTCAATCCTCCTAGACGGGTACCACAAGCGCTCAAAGACAAACTTAAAACAGAGCTGGACTCAATGGAGTCACAGTCTATCATTGCGAAAGTCACAAAGCCAACAGAATGGGTAAACTCCCTTGTCTGTGTAGAAAAGCTGCAATCTGGCAACTTTTGAGTTTGCATTGACCCAAAACATTTAAATGAGGCAATACTCAGACCCCACTACCCAGTGAGAACCCTCGAGGAAGTAGCATCTGAACTTTGCGGTGCCCGGTACTTCACAGTGCTTGATGCAAAGTCTGGTTATTGGAGTATCAAGTTGACAGAGGAGTCATCATATCTGTGCACTTTTGGTACTCCTTTTGGCAGATACCGATTCTTAAGACTTCCATTTGGCCTAAAGTCTAGCCAGGACATATTCCAAAGAAAAACGGACGAGTGTTTTGAAGGTATGAAAGGTGTAAAATGTATTGTTGACGACATACTTGTACACGAGAAGACCCGACAGGAGCATGACCAAAACCTATGACATGTACTAGAACGTTGTAGAGAAAAGGGGATCAAGCTCAACCCCGACAAATCGAAAATTGGCCTGACAGAAGTACCCTATTTTGGTCATGTCCTGAGCTCGGAAGGGCTCAAACCCGACCCAGACAAAATATCAGCGGTGCTACGAATGAAAGCCCCCACGACACGGACTGAATTGGAAACATTACTGGGAATGGTCAATTACTTGAGCAAATTCTCACCAAATTTGGCAGAGATAACAGACCCATTGCGTGCGTTGCTCAAGAAGGACAATTTTTTTTAGTGGGACAAACAGCTTGACAAGGCATTCGACAAAGTTAAGACAGCTTTGACAGAACAGCCAGTGTTGGCATTCTTTGACCCAGACAAGCAAGTGACTTTACAAGTAGACAGCTCTAAATATGGCCTTGGTGCCTGTATCTTGCAAGAAGGCAGGCCTGTAATATATGCTTCGAAGTCCCTCACATCTACGGAAATTGGTTACGCTCAAATAGAAAAGGAAATGCTAGCCATTCTTTTCGGGTTTAAACGCTTCCATGACTATGTGTATGGACGGCATGTCATCGTTGAATCTGACCACAAGCCAATTGAAATCATAATGAAAAAACCAATTTCGACAGCCCCAGCAAGATTACAGCGTATGCTTTTGCAACTGCAAGCATACGATGTAGAGGTCATAGACGACACATACAAAGGACTGTTAGATGGACTGGACTGTCAGATCCACTCAAAAGAGTCTAAGATGAGTGATTGAAGGTTACAAGAGGTGAGAGATGCGACTGAAAATGACCAGCAGACCAGCGCTCTTAGACAATACTGGACAGATGGCCTGAAAACAAACAAAACTGTAGTTTAGCCGTACGCAAGTACTGGAACCACAGAGACGAACTAACCATTGAAGACGGCATTGTCATGAAAGGTAACAAAATAGTCATCCCACCATCACTTAGGAACTCACTACTTGAGAAAATACATGTTGGTCATTTTGATATTGCAAAATGCACAAGGCGTGCACGAGACATTATGTTTTGGCCTGGAATGGCAAAGGACATCGCAGACATGGTCCAACAATGTGACATCTGTTTGACTCACAGAGATTCAAACAGCAAGGAACCGCTAAAACCTCGCTACATTCCAGAAGAACCATGGCAAGTCATTGCCACACACATATTTACTCTGGACGGTACGGACTACTTAATTACCGTAGACTATTACTCCAGATTCTTTGAAATTGACAAACTGACTGACACTAAAAGTATCACTGTGATACGAAAACTAAAGACACATTTTGCACGGTATGGCATATGTCAGAAGTTAATCAGCGACAACGGAACTCAGTTTACTTCTGAACAATTCTCAAACCTCTCCAAAGAATGGGCATTTGAGCACGAGACTTCAAGCCCCTTGTACCCCCAATCAAACGGACTGGCAGAAAAAACAGTTCAGATTGCGAAGCGCATTTTGCACAAGACAAAGGCTGACAGCAAAGACCCGTATTTAGCTATACTTGAATACCGAAATAGCCCACTGCAGGACTGTGGCTACTCTCCATCACAATTACTCATGTCTAGACGCCTAAGGTCAACCCTTCCTGCGACCAAACAACAACTTAAGCCAGAGACTGTCAATACACAATCAGTACAAAATAAGATTAAAGAATCTCGCTCTACGCAAAAGAAATACTACGACCGGACAGCAAAACAATTACCACCCTTAACTGACGGACAGATTATTAGGGTACAAATGAAAAAACCTTGGATACCTGCTCGAGTGTTGATGGCTCACAATGACAGATCATATACAGTACAGACTGAAGACGGGGCAGTTTATAAGCGAAACAGACACTTCCTGATGAGCACGAGAAAACAAGATAAAAAAATTCCAGAGAATTTCACAAACATTTTTCTCAATAATAGTACACAGAGCCAGTCTATGAATGACCAAGCTGAACCTACCTCCAACAAAAATTCGTCTGATACTGATAAGCCCCCCTTATCCCATGAACGTGTTACCCGATCAGGGCGTATCGTGAAGCCAAATTCCCGCTTTGCTGGTGATGAATGGGTAACGTGAGAGAGAGAGAGAGAGACAGAGAGACAGAGAAAGAGCGACCGCAAAAGATAGGACAGCTGTGCAAGCGTGTATATGGTGTGATTTAATTATACCCTGGAGCCTGGAGTGTAATGTTATACGAATACGACATCCTAAAAAGATTGTCCAGTGCAATTAAGATAACATTCATTAGATTCAATTAGCGTTTTTTAACTCAGCATTATTTCAAAAGAAGGGAGATGTAATGAGTTGTACAATATTGCCATATAGCTAGTCTAGGTTTATAGTAAACATCCAGCATGCACTGGTACTTCCGCCCAAAGGTATTTTGTCACTCTCTATTGAATAAAGATACGATCCACAGCTAACGCTTTTGTTCTTCATGCAATCCAAATAGAATGTGGATTCTTAAAGCATCATCGTAACTTTACAAAGCTAAAAGGTTGACTACTATGCCATCCAGATGTCTCTAGGCATAAAATTATTATACATAAACTGAAATAACCATAACTGCTATTTATTAGTTTTTACCTTGACAACCAGCATACAGCACCAGGTCCAATGCAAACTCTGCCCCTTCTGTATCAGTGTCATGTACCAGGGTGTAGGAGCCATGGGTCCAGCGCCGAACCTCACTGCGACAACGAGCCGTACACTCCTCACCTACGGGCCATAATATTATCATATTATCTTCCTCAGTATTATATAAGTACCTTTTACAGCTCACAACATGTCAGCCAATTTAAAGGTCTAAATAGTAATAAACAAAATACTGGTACAATCTGATCAGACTGAAAGTAAACGGTCTTATATACTAGAACTGCCATTGTCATGGTGCAAATATCCCCCACATGCCCCTTTGTCACAGGGATTTTAATACAAGTATTATGTAGATCAAAGGCATGTAAATCCAGACCAGTATACCCCCTTTACATCTTTGTTGTGCAGGGGTGAGGGGGATAACTAGTTACAGAGGTCAATTTCTTCAAGCATCTCCTTCACAGATGATTGGTAGAAATAAATCAAGAGGGCCATGAAGGCCCTGGAATTGCTCACCTGAGAATCAGGTATTAGTGGAAGCAAATGAAACAGCAAATATGATAGTATGGAAAGTGGGCTCTCCCCCTTTTCAGAAATTTTTTTTGATGGATCCAAAAAAATTTGACTAACTCATTAGAGAGAGTGACCCAAGGAACAACTGTGTTAAAAAGAATTTAAATCCAAGAACTTTTGGGCAAGAAGATTTTTCAAATTTGTACCACACACACAAACATACATGTACAGTGAAAACTATCCATAACGACACTTGTTCATAATAACATCCTGTATTATCTAACACTTTTTGTCGCTCCTATAATTTTTCCTATTCAATGTCAGTTTATATAACCTGACCATAAGGACACCTGGCGTGCGTTCAATATGACAAAACGTATGCAACCGGTCGCTTACATTCAGCTATGGAGTTGTCTTAGGACCATATAGCATGCTGTTCACATGCTCCTTGTGTTGTACATGGGGTTTACTTCAAAATCATGGTTTATGACACTGAGATAGTTTCATAGCTGATTGAAAGCGTACGGTTGCATACGGTTTGTCACACTGAACACACGCCTGTCTTACCTGTAATCTTACAAAAGTTTTTGGTACCATAAGTGATAATTGCACTACAGTTACACTGCTTTATCCTACACATCTGCAAAGTGTTACTTTTCCGTGTTAGGGCAATTAGAATGACATATCAATTATGTTATTCGTTGTTAATTAACTTTGATGATAAACTTTGCTCATGTGTTTTGGTTAACACATGTATTTCAACATTATTTTTGGAATAATTTAAAGCTTATGTTATAAATAGCAAATACATGGACTATCAATTTTAAAGGTATGGTCTAAAATGACCTGCCTTATTCGACAACCTGTATTATCCTACATTGTCAGAAAGTGACAGATAAGACAGGTTTTACTGTAAATACAAACATGAGGGCTATAGAGGCCCCGAATCGCTCACCTGAGTATAGGGTTACCATAGGAATATCAGTACTAAAACATTTTGAATTCTGGCCAGAGTTTTGAAGGAAATGAATTTTAAAGTTTTCATAATCATTTCATTCCGTTGCCATGGCAACCACTTGTTCTACATAGATCAAGTTTATTTTAGCAGCTTTTGTGAAGGTTCACCAAAGGATCATCCCTGCCAAGTTTAATCAAATCCTGTCCAGCAGTTTCAGAAGAGATGTCATTTGAATATTTCACTATATGCACATAAGGCAAATTAGCCCTGCCGCTGGCGACATTATTTTATTTTTTTTACGGATAATATAATTTAAGCAAACTTGGTAGAGGGTTACCCAAGGAACATCTGTACTAAAACATTTTGAAATCTAGCCAGTAGTTTTGAAGGAGATGATTTTTAAATTTTTCATATTTTTTTTCTTTCCGTTGCCATAGCAACCAGAGTTCAAATTTATTTTAATAAAGTATGATTAATCAAAATCTGTCCAGCGGTTTCAGAGGAGATGTTGTTTAAAGCAAATTGCTGATGACAGACGACGATAGCTCACCATGAGCACATTGGAAAACGGCCTCCTATCTCTGGCAGCCATGTTTTTCAAGAGAGCCAATGAATTTTTGCAATTAAGATAGAGAGTGACCCAAGTAATAACTGTGCCAAATAAAATAAGAGGTAAGAGGGCCAAGATGGCCCTGAAATGCTCACCTGAAAAATATTGCCTCCATTGCCTTTTATAAAACAGTGACTGTCATACTGAATACAAAATCCATGCAGAAGTACATCAAAATATTAGTAATTCCACACAAAAACTATACCTGTGGTCCAGATTCTGATGGTCATAGCTATAAAATCAAGTGACCTCTAGGGTGGGACCAATTTATACCCAAGAGCCATGATTTGATAACTTGGTTCAGATTCACAAGGCCATGTTATATCTCTAAACCCATGATCTTGTGGTTTCTGACATGATCTGTTAAGGCTCTCCTATTTAAGTCTATGTAAAATCAAGTGACCCCTGGGACAGGGCCAATTTCGACCCAAGGGCCATGATTTGAGCAAACTTGGTAGATGGCTATAAGGCCATGTTACACACCAAATATATAAACTCCAGACCCTGTGGTTTCTGACAAAAAAAAATCTATTTTTTTCCTTTATAAGCCTAAATTTTTTATATAAAATCAAGTGACCCCTGGGACAGTGCCAATTTTGACCCCAGGGCCATAAAGTGAACAAAGCTGTATAACGTACGATGATGGTCTTCATTGCCGACCCAGCATCATGCTTATGAGTACCCAGTATCATGAGCATGATGCTGGGTAGGCAGATTGTTCAATGAGTATCATGCTTGCTCAACGAGTTTCACAATTAAAAAAAAATAAAAAAATTGCAATGGTCAAGGTCATATTACGATTATTTTTTTTGCTTCGGCCCCAAATAGCTACAAAACTAAAAGTATCTTAATGAGAGTATATGAACAAAAGATTTAGTTCTTGAAGAGCTCTTTCTAGCAATGTTTAGTTTTTGAAGATCGGGCTTGGATGGGGGTCCATTTTACAGCAGTCCAAAGTTTGATCACATTTTAAACAATTGTAAAGCAGTTTTTAAGATTCAAATTGTGACATTTAAGAATCAGAATGTTCCACCCATGCATATTGTTTATTTAACTGAACTATTTGCTGCATTTCCAGGTACCAAATTGTAAAATTTTAATGATTTTGTTTCTCATTTCCCGCTACGGGGGCGTAATTACTGAAAATCACTCTTTTGCTTATAACTCAAAAGGTTGAAGTCTTATTCAAATGCGGTTTTCAGCATTCTGTTCCTTGATGATAGTACAACACAACAGAATAT
Organism: Solen grandis; assembly: GCA_021229015.1. NCBI lineage: Eukaryota > Metazoa > Mollusca > Bivalvia > Adapedonta > Solenidae > Solen > Solen grandis. Next base: position 31,998 of record JAIFHC010000184.1, on the reverse strand, counting down.
AATGTATTTGAAAGTATCAGGTACAGGAAAAATATTTGTGCTAGAAGAGGTTGAATGTTCGAACCTTGCAAAAAACTCCAAATGAGAGGTCTATGAAAAACCTGCCCATTTTTGTTTGAGATTAGATAGAAGAAATCTGTTTGCGGCATATGAATTATAAGACATACGCACACAATATATGAGTTGGCGAATTTAGGGTATGTATGGTTTATCCACAGGTTACGATCAGACTTCACTATTATTTTGAAAAAAAAAATAAATCAAAATTTCAAAAACGTGACGTTTTAGGTTTTTTGAGGCTCCTGACTTCATTTTTTGTTCAATCTTCATCATCTTTTTTTACAGGTAATATATTCAAAGAGTCTCACAATTTAAAAAGTTAAAAAGTGCAATGGCCAAGGTCATATTACGATTATATTTTACCTTGGCCGAAAATAGATCCAAAACTAAAATTACTTTATTGAATGAATATGGACTAAATTCTAAGTGCTTAAAGAGATCTTTCCAGCAAGTTATGGTTTTAACAAGAGTGCCAGTTCTGCCACAATATACGCCGCCACAAAATATAAAGACCAAGAGGGTCCTTTTAGTTATTGCTTTTAACATTTCTGTAAGCATAAGCTCATAATGAAGTCTGTGAGATCAATTAATTTAGCTGAACAGAGATAGAACCCTAAAAAGGCTTCCAATATAAAAGTAGGTCAAATAGCGGTTACTATATGAATCTTTTTTCTTTCTCTGCATAACTCTTGCATAAATCACTGTACCATAAAATCACTGCTTTATGCACTTTTATCTGTTTAGGAACTTGAGTTGTGTTTTCAAGAGACCATGTTTAGAAGGTATAACTATTGCAAATATTGATCAACATCAAAATCCCTGCTTTGTGTATATCTACCTAGTATAGTAATGACATTGCCCAAGTTTTGAAAAGATTAGGTCAGAAACATACAAGGAGTTGCATTCACAAGGCTGAAATATCAATCAGCGAAAGAGACTAAGTTTCAAGGGACACAAATCTTGTAAAAATCAATGAACCAGAAAATCGCCACTTCATGCACATCTACTCATTATAGTAATGACATTGACCAAGTTTTGAAAAGATTCATTCATAAATGTAGGAGTAACGTGACAGTTGCTGGTAGGATCTGCAAACATGAATAATGACAAAGGATTGTGTCTTGTGGCGCAAAATTTATTTTAGACATGTTGTCCCTCTACATTTCACAACAATGTTGCATAACTAGTAACATTTTAAGTAAAGTCAGGGGACATAACTCTTGACATTCTTTGCATGACTTGTGTATACATTATGTAACACCCATCTACACATTTTCAATGCATATGCAAAATTTGAGCTGAATCAGTGCAGTAATATAAAGTAGTTTACATCACAAGATTTTTTAAGTCAATTCCAGGGCCATAACTCTGTCATTCTTTGGATGATGCCAATATAAACAAGAATTACCATCAAAGATGTTTTAAAATTAACAAAGGCATAAAAAATAAATTTCAATCTAAGACAGACTGACAGGTGGATTGACTCCAGTATAGCCCTCACATACTTCAAATCTGGGAGTATAATTAAGTCATGAACATCTACACTTCATTTTTTATGCATATGCAAAATCTCATCTCAGTTAGAGAAATAATGTAGAAGTCACAATATTTTTGCCACAGACAGAAGTTCAGATAGACAATCCAACAAACCAGCAGACTGACTCCTATATATCCCCTCTCAAATTTTGTTTGCAGTGGTATAATTAGGTCAGTCATTGAAACATCATAGTAAATGATATATTAGCTACAAGATATATTTGATGTGGAAAATCAATACAGCAATTCCAAATTACAAGCCACTTGACTTTCTCCTTAACTTTTCCAGGTCATGTGGCTCCCAGTCCTGTGATTTTAACTTGCTGTTGTTGTCTTGAAAAGGAAGAAATGTTCAAAAGGAACATAGAGGTTAGGTTTGGACATAAAATATATCTGTGTTTTATTCAATCTATCCAATGACAAACATGTAGGTATGATTTTACTAGGTGTTCATAGCACTAGACTTATGGGTAAAGTATGTGGATATACCACAACCTAGAACCCATTTTCTTTTTGTTGAAATATGAAATGGCATTTATATTAGTCTGTCCTTAAGACATGCAGCAATCCAGTCTCAGATTGAAATAAGAAATCAAGAACATTTATCTTCAAATACATATAGACATAGAAGGAGACAGATTAGTTTCGTGGTAAGCCTATGCAAAAGACGCGATATATTTTTAGGGTCAATATATAAATCGCGATAAATTAGTCAATGCGAAATAGCAGTCCAAGTTTTAATTTTGTTCAATTTTCTGAATGATAACAAACAAGACTAGAGCTATCACTAAAGGTGATGAATACCCCCCACAGCCTTTGTTTACAATTAAGTGCCCAGCTATAGGAGGTAAGTCACATTTACTGAATTGATGAATTCAAGTGACAAATTATACAAGACTAATAAAAAAAGAATATCTTTTTATGTTCAGTGGCTGTCTTTAACAAAAAATTCCAACATTCATCAATTCAGTAAGGGCACCATAAACAAATTAGTCTGAACAGCATGCACATGCAAAAATAAAATAAAATAAAATAAATAAATAAATAAATAAATTAATAAATAAATAATAATAATAAAAAATAGATTTAAATGACCAGCTAATTTAAAATTGTATATGTAATAAAGTTCTAAGTTCATCAACAGATAAATGAGATGAGGAAAACTGTAGCTAAAGAAAGTAAATTAGTTATTGGGAAATAATGCAAAGAAAATCAGCAAAGGGCAATTACACAAAAGAAAATCAGTCAACTGTTACCATTTCGCAATATGAACATCTATGCTTGCTAGTGAAGCTTCCTATGAAATTTGATTGAAATCCATCCAGTAGTTATTGAAAAATAGCGTGGACTAAGAAAACTCCAAGAAATCAACAAAGTGCCATAACTCAAAAGAAAATTAGTCAACCGTAACCATTTCATAATATGCACATCTGTGCTTGATATTGAAGCTTCCTATGACCGTTTGAAATCCATCCAGTAGTTATTGAAAATAGCTGGACAAGAAAACTCCAGAAAATCAGCAAAGGGCCATAACTCAAAAGAAAATCAGTCAACCGTAACCATTTCATAATATGCACATCTATGCTCACCAGTGAAGCTTCCTATGAAGTTTGATTGAAATCCATCCAGTAGTTAATGAGAAATAGCGTGGACAAAGAAAACTCCAGAAAATCAGCAAAGGGCCATAACTCAAAAGAAAGTCAATCAACTGTAACAATTTCATAATATGCACATCTATGCTCAACAGTGAAGCTTCCTATGAAGTTTGATTGAAATCCATCCAGTAGTTATTGAGAAATAGCGTGGACAAAAAAACTACAGACGGACGGACGAACGGACGGACGGACCGACATGGTGACTCCTATATACCCCCCAAACTACTAATACCCTGCCAGGATATGGTCAGAACCAAATATTTGCTTGTATTTTTTAAAGCATATATATATTGATGTACATTTGTACAAAGTTTCATGATGATGATGTAAAGTTATCTTTACAGAACAAGAGGCTTAAACACAGGGGTTAACCTGTGGCAGAATAACCAATATTACTAAGTCACAGCCATACAATTAAATCAATACTACCAGAAAATAATCCATATCATGATGTACATGCATGTCATGTTTCAGGAAGATATTAAGTCATCTTCATAGAAAAACGAGAGTGCCAATGCTGCCACAATATACGCCGCCACAAAATATAAAGACCAAGAGGGTCCTTTTTATTATTGCTTTTAACATTTCTGTAAGCATAAGCTCATAATGAAGTCTGTGAGACCAATTTAGTTAGCTGAACAGAGATAGAACCCTAAAAAGGCTTCCAATATGAAAGTAGGTCAAATAGCAGTATCTATATGAATCTTTTTTTCTTTCTCCACATAACTCTTGCAAAGACCATGTTTTGAAAGACATAACTACATGTATTGCAAATATTGATGAACATTAAAATCCCTGCTTTGTGCATATCTACCCAGTATAGTAATGACATTGCCCAAATTTTGAAAAGATTAGGTCAGAAACATACAAGGAATTGCATTAACAAGGCTGAAATATCAATCAGCTACAAAGACTAAGTTTCAAGGGACACAAATCAATGAACTGGAAAATCACCACTTCATGCACATCTACCCATTATAGTAATGCCACAGATCAAGTTTTGAAAAGATTCATTCAGAAATGTAGGAGGAGTTGCGTTTACAAGGCTGCAACATCATTCAGCTACAGAGACTAAGTTTCAAGGGACACAAATCTTGTAAAAATCAATGAACTGGAAAATTGCCACTTAATTTCACCAATTTATTAATGACATTGACCAAGTTTTGAAAAGATTCATTCAGAAATGTAGGAGGAGTTGGGATCACAAGGCTGCAATATCAATCAACTACAGAGACTAAGTTTCAAGGGACACAAATCTCGTAAAAAGCAATGAACCGGAAAATCGTCCTTCATGCACATCTACCCATTATAGTTATGACATTGACCAAGTTTTGAAAAGATTCGTTCAGAAATGTAGGAGGAGTTGCGTTTACAAGGCAGCAATATCAATCAGCTACAGAGACTAAGTTTCAAGGGACACAAATCTTGTTAAAATTAATGAACTGGAAAATTGCCACTTAATGCACATCTACACATTATAGTAATGACACAGATCAAGTTTTGAAAAGATTCATTCAGAAATGTAGGAGGAGTTGCGTTCACAAGGCGGCAATATCATTCAGCTACAGAGACTAAGTTTCAAGGGACATAAATCTTATAAAAATCAATGAACTGGAAAATTGCCACTTCATGCACATTTACAAATTTTAGTAATGACACTGACCAAGTTTTGAAAAGATTCATTCAGAAATGTAGGAGGAGTTGTGATCACAAGGCTGCAATATCAATCAACTACAGAGACTAAGTTTCAAGGTACACAATTCTTGTAAAAATCAATGAACCGGAAAATTGCCACTTCATGCACATCTACCCATTATCTCTTTCCCACACATCTACGCTTTTCTACGCCTTTTACCTTTACCACATATATACGCCTTTCTACGCGTGTACCGTCTGCAAACAGATACGCCGATCTACGCCTCTCGCTTATCCACACAGATACGCTTTTCTACGACCCCATCTTTAATCACTTATATCAAAGTCATCTTTTATATTAAAATGTGTTAAACATGGCTAAACACAAATAAAAATCTATTCTTAACTGCATTTGATGAAAATATAATAGTGTTTCTATTAAAAGATTTTCGGAAAATCGCTTGTAAACACAGAAAGGGTATTTCCTACTATTTTTAGATTTCACGTGCCATAGGCATGCCTAATTTATGTAATGAACCAAAATAGTTGGGAGAATTAAGTTTCTATGAATGAATTGCGCATCGGAAAATTACTAGGGTGTCGTCAAGGTCAACATCTATATTTAGCTCTGATTTTTTAATCCAATGTAACAAGAGAATTCGCATAAAGCACGCAGTTGATGTCTGGGAGTTTCGGACGACATGGATTTTGTCGGCAGCATCTTTTGATATCGGCGGCGTCTACAAAACAATATTGATCTGCACCTGGGTGCCATAAAACTTGTCTCGTCGGTGTTTCGTCGGTATTTTTCAAAGTAAGTAAAACAGAAATGAAGAACGTGTATATGTTAGCAACAGAAATGATTACCGATCATGTTGCAAATATAAGGCCAACCAAATAAATCAGCATCCCATTCTTGCTCTGCAATCTTGACCGTTCTCATATTAAATCTTGCTAATTCCTGCTAAAATTGAACTTCTTTGCCTTTGCTATGGCGCATTTTTTTGATAGTGATTCTGGTTCCGAGTCTGAGTTTGAGGGTTTTACTGAGTCTGATATTGAGGTACCTCTGTTGCACGAGTCCTCTGATGATGACAGCATCATCTCTGATGATGATGAGCAGATACGCGATGATAGGTGGTCTCAGAACTTCAATGAGATTAGTGTACGTCTAGTTGAAAAAAAAATAAGGAAAAAATTAAAATATATTATGAAAAAAAAAAAAATGAGATCTAATAGATTCATTTTTTTTCGTATGGGGTGTTATTAGAAAAAGAGTAAAGAAGATAAATAAATAAAATTATAAAATTATACAGTAATAGATTATGAAGTTTCAGTGTTTTAATGAGTTTATTTCCATATTTTTTTTCAGACACACAAAAATGGTATTTTAATAAACATATCTATCTCATATATTTAATTTTATTTTTGATCTTTTTTAATGTTAATATAGATTACATATATTGTATTATAATATTGTTATCATTATAATAACAGTAATATAATGTGTCTTTTTCTTTTTGTTTTCAGACTGAGGCCTTCACCGAGCAGCCTGGACCTCGTCTTCCTGATGGGTTTGATGTCCAGGCAGCCTCGCCACTGGACTTCTTCTGGTTGGTCTTCCCAATGCGCCTGCTAGAGCTCATCGTGAAGTACACCAACGAGTATGCTGCATGGAAGCAACAGCTGACCGGACCCAACTCCTACTGGCAGGACACTACTGTTGCTGAAATGAGAGCTTCCCTCGGCATCAGCATCAACATCTTGATGGGAATTCTTCAGCTTCCCAGACTAGAGCTTTACTGGAGTTCTGACCCATTCTGTGGAAATGCAGGAATTCAACAGACAATGACTTGTAACCGATTCAGGAAACTTGTGCAGTACTTTCATGTGTCTGATCGGCAGGGTGAGCCAGCACGTGGAACTGATGGATATGATGTGCTGTACAAAGTTCGTGAGGTGATGAACATAGTGCTTGATACATGCCGGGATTCATATACTCTGTCTCGTGAAGTGTCTGTGGATGAAGGAATGATAAAGTACTCTGGTAGACTTTCTATCCGTCAGTATATGCCTGCAAAACCAATAAAGAGAGGTGTTAAAGTGTGGATGCTATGTGATGCAAACTCTGGTTTCTTATCAAAGTTTGAGGTATACAAGGGACGACAGAACAATGTAACTGAGCATGGACTTGGACATAATGTTGTTATGAACATGACTTCATTTATCAGAAACACGTTTCGTTGGGTGTTTTTTGACATTTTTTTTACTGGTATTCCTCTTCTTCGCACATTACTCAACTACGGATTATATGCATGTGGAACTGTGAGAACAAACAGAAAGGGATTTCCAAAGGATCTAGTAAAGCCTGCTGGAATGTCTAACCGTGGTGACATGAAAGTGTTTCAATATGGACGGACAAATCTGACGGCCTCAGTTTGGAAGGACACTAAACTTGTTCACCACCTGTCTACCTGTAGTGACCCTACCAATGTTCTTGATGCACGTCGTAGGGTTCACAGGGATGTGTTGCAAGTACAGCAGCCACACAGTGTGCATGTTTACAATCGTTTCATGGGTGGTGTGGACCTACATGATCAGTTCCGTGCGAAGTATCCTGTCGGGAGATCTGGAAAGAAGTGGTGGAGATATGTCTTCTGGTTTGTCTTCAACTGCTGCATTGTGAATGCCAACATTCTGTACCAGGAAGCTTCCAGAAGACAAACCAAGAGGAAACGGTTTGAACATTTGGACTTTCGGCAGGAACTTCTCAGGGAGCTGATCGGTGGGTTCTCCAAGAAGAAGAGAGCCGCTCCAGATGCTATCAACAGGGTTCTGGCCGCGAAGAATGCCGGTGAACACATCTCGTGTCGGATGCCTGGCAAGAAGACGACTTGCAAGTTTCACCGGAAGTATCTTCAGCAGCGCAGGGAAACCGTGTATGGATGTTTCATATGTAAAGTTCATTTGTGCAAGGAGTGTCATGCACGGTTTCATGAACTTTAGGTTCATATCAGTGTTTTAGTGTAGAACAGTGGCTTTATGCAGATCAGACATTATGTGGTACCTATTTAGATTGTTTATGGCATGTATATGAGGTAAAGGCTAAACACCTTAGACAGGAATAGCTTATATGAAAATAAGTTTGTAAATAATTCAAAAAGTTGGTAAATATTTTAAATGCAAAACTAAAATGAAGATGTATATTTTAATCTTAAAATATGAAAATGAAGAATTAAGTGTTTGTATATTTCATGGTTAATATATGAATGTATAAAGATGTTAATAGAACCCGTTACAGAATCGGAAGCTCAAAGACTCGTATGTGATGTTTGGTAATGGCTATATGTATGATTTTTATTGTTTTCCTATACTTTTTATTAAAGTGTATATAATTGTTATAATTTATTATTTATTTCATGTATAAATAGTTTATTATAAAAAGATATTTGAAAAGAAATTGTTTAATTAAAATGAAGATATTGAAAAAATCTGATGTTGTTTCTTTTTTTCAGCCTGTGTATATTAATATATAAATATCACCATTATAAAAATTATATCATCGCATAGATAATTCAATTCTGAGTAAAAAAATTATTTCTTACAAAAGTGTCAAAAAATGTCTTAATAGTGTAAAACCTACTTAAAGAGACCTGGTATAAAATTACCCCAATTTGCTCCAACCCCCCTGTGTAGCCGAGAATATGCCACATCGACGTTTAATCGAGAGCTGTAACTTGAATTGCACTTGGAATAAATGAAAACATAAAGACTAACTGATATCTTTATCCAGTCTTTTAATTTCACTTTGATTTGCCCAAATGCCATATAGATAAAATGTCACAGGTATAAATCAAATGATATTCGAAATATTCCATGTATTGCCAAATAACACTTCTATCAGTAAAATAAACCACATTTTAATTTATGTTCACATATTCCGATTTTGACTTATAATAATTAGGTTTCTAATCTATTTTATCACGTTTAATACACATAGCTTACTCCAACTACATTTGCTCTAACTATGGTAAAGAACCACCTCCTTATATAGTGGCAAAAATTGCCGTTGAATAGACAAAGGTGGCCGTTTACGGCATTATAATTATATAGCCGATAACGGCTTAAACAGAACCGTTAATGGCATACAGCGTTGATAACTACTAGATAACGTATTTAAAGTAATGACGTCATAAACAATACCGTTTACAACAACTATTAGAATACAGCAAGTAAAAGAGAATAGTAATAAATGTTTAGTACATATATGAGTATAAAAAATCGAGATCTTCGCAACACCCTGTGTGTACAGTGTAGTGACACTGGCAACTTACCTATTGGTCAAGTGTCACCAGTGTACTGATAAGCCTAGCTGCTACAGTAGTCACTTACTTATCTTACTTGATATAATAATTGAACATTATGAAATTAAATCAAATTGTACATTATGCAATACAATTCACAATCTAGGCATTTTGATAGAATCTTGCATAGTCCATGAATTCACTTTGAACAAATTGAAAAATATCTTCCCAGCTTTGCGAACTGTTATTTAAGTTGGAGCAACCGATTGATGCACTTCTAGTGACTGAAACAACGTGTCCATGTTTGATTTTTTCTTTCTTTGAAACGTTTAAGTTTATGAATGTAACTTCTGTTTCTTCGTTCCTGTTTCTTCGTCGCTGCTCATTACAATGCAGTCACTGCTGTTGTCCTCATCACTGACATTATATCCTTCGATCTTTTGTTCGACGTCGTCGAAACCGCCTGCAGCACAAGCGTTATTTGAAACACTAATTTCGTAGTTACCGCAACTGTCACTGCTCAACACGTCATATACACCAGCATTCACAGAACTGGAACAGTCTGATGGAAATTCCCCCGAAATTCCGTTGACATTTTGTGTATTATCAATAACACACCTCTCCTCAACGTCTATCACACATCCGACACCAACAGCATCATTAACGTAATTATTCCACACGTTAATGCCGTCGCACTGATGCTCTACTTCATCAAAAACACCCGTAGCACATGCGTTATCTGAATTACTAATATCGTAGATATCGCAACTATCACTGCTTACGTCATATACGCCAGGATTCTTAGAACTGGAACGGTCAGTTGGAACTTCCCCCGAAACTCCGTTGACATTTTGTGTATTATCAGTTATACACATCTCCTCAACGTCCATCACACCCCGACACCAACAGCATCATTAATGTAACTATTCCACCCGTCGATGACGTCACTGCTTACATCATACACATTACTCGGGCAATTACTACCTTCAGAATCACATTCCTGAGATGATTTTTTGCCGCCAGCACAAACTGTATCTGTGTTACTTTCCCTGACTTAGTCATTTCCTAATAAATTAGACAGAAATTCATCAAAACTATTATCCGCTGGGGCGTCTTCGTCAATGACCGATGGTTTAAATGAGTCTAATTCAAAAGATAAATCAATGTTATTTTCATCGTCAGTAATGTCTCCAGTCTCAGGAACATAGCTTGATCTATTCGAGGAAGTAGGAGGTAACTCTTCATCACTTACATATGAAAGTCCATGCTCTGCCTCTTGTCTCTGAACAGGTTTTGACTCAATTGGTTTGACACCGTTAATGTGTATTTTGGCCGACTTTTTTTCGAATTTGTGAACTTTTATTAGGTGTGTCAACAAATAACTTTTCCTGATAAATCTTCCTTTGCAAAGAGGAACGATGCATTCAAAATGTTTTAAATCAATGTGTCTTTCTTTTACCTGTCGATTCAATCCATGTCGGTTTTTATATTCCCGTCTACAGAAATCACACACATACATTTTAAAACTAACTAATTAACTGTTTGGAATCTGACTGTGGAAAGAAAGCAGTTACTTTCAGCCGTCTTTTATATATAAGATTTCAGTGCCGTTGCACGGGAAAGACGGGTGTTCATTGTTATACTTGGTCCGTTGCACGGGTTTCATGGGGTAGCCGTTCTACGTGGACGTTACCTGAACAACTTGAGACTAGAGTTTCGCCCGAGGCCATTTGTTTAATAATTTGATTTGCTCTCTCTGCAGCATAACGTTTCGGTCTTGATAATTGCGTGTTAATACACTGGTCCGTTATTCTCTCATGTTTTAGGTCATTATTATTTTCAATGCACACTTCCAGCGGGTACAGTAGATTTATAGGCCGTCTGATCTGTTTTCCCGACGGAATTAAAACAGATGCTGACCTAACGAGATTGTCTCGGCTTCTTGTAAGCTCAGTTACCTTTCCAAATTTCCAATGACCCCTAGCACAGATATCTTTAACTAGAACAATATCGTTTATTCTTGGTTCATACGGCGACTTCACTCGACCGGTTTTAATATCTCTCTGCATACGCTCTCTCAAATTAATTAAGTATTCGTCACGCCAGATTTGCCAAAACCGATCAAGCAGCCAAATACCCCTTTTCCAGAGCAAAATGAGCCTCTCTGTTGTGTTTTCGAGTGGTATGTAATTTTCATCTTCTTTATCTTTTTCGATATCCGGAATACCCGTTTTTAAATTAATTGAGAGAAAATGTGATGGTGTAATAGGTATGGTTGAATTTATATCATTCCCAACATACACAAGCGGCCTACTGTTGACAACAGCTTCAATTTCTTTTACAAGTGTTTGTATCTGTGTCAAATTTAAAAGCTTTCTGCCTATTGTTTTTCTCATTGCTCTTTTCACTAACCCAACAAGTCTTTCATAGAACCCTCCCACCCACGGAGAAAGTTCCACATTAAATGTCCATTTAATTCCAGCATTTGAAACATAACTCCACACTTCATCATTTTTGTGAATATGATTCCACAATCTGTCAAGAACTGTACTAGCCGTCCTGAACTGCATTGCATTATCGCTAATGATTTCACCAGGTGTTCCTCTTTATGATATAAAACGTCTGAAGCACATGATAAATTCAGACGTCGTCATATCACAGACCACTTCCAGGTGTATTGCTCTAGTAACTAGACATGTAAATAAGCAAATCCACACCTTTCGGTTTTCAGTAATATCTTTTATTTGCAACGGTCCTAAATAATCCAACCCCACACGAAAGAACGGTTTTGCTTCTGTAACCCTTGATTTTGGTAGAGAACACATAGGTGGTAATCGATAGGCGCCACCCTCATGGCGACGACACACCCTACATGAGTTCAATACGGATTTAATTTGAGCACGACCATGTGGGATCCAAAATCTCTGTCTTACAAGAGAAAGGGTTTGGGAAACACCACTATGTAATGATTGTTGGTAAACATTTTCTACCACTAATTGTGTGTATATCTCACCTTTCGGTAATAGTATTGGAAGTCTAGCACTCTCACTTAAATTTGAATTTTCCAGTCTGCCCTTACAACGCAGCAAACCGTTTTCAGCAATTTAAACACCAAGTTGATTTTTCATGTTTTTCTGAGAAGTCTTTGTATCATCAAACATTTCCTTGAAATGTTTCCTTTGTATGTGTCTTATCCACATCATTTCTGCCCTTTGAATTTCTGCACTTATTAGATGTTTATCACCAATATCTTGCCTCTTTAACATCTTTACAAACCGAAGAGCATATGCAGTTACACGCAGCAGCTTTGTTAGTGATGAAAATCTTTTGATGTCTATCCCTAAGGGGCTTTCTCGTGTTTCAAAACATTTATCCGACAATGTCGATGCTTGAATATCATGTACCAAAGATACATGCGTTTTGTCCTCAGTGAGCTCGCTTCCACATGAGCTTTCTCTGTCTGGTGTGTCAAATAACGGCCAATCCGTCTTATGGCCTAAAAGCCATTTTGGACCTTTCCACCATGAAGAATTGCCCATCAGCTTAGTCAAATCTGTTCCCCGCGATGCAATATCTGAAGGATTTCCTTTGCTTGGGATAAATGCCACTTTGACTTCTTCACTTTGTTTTATTTCGTACACTCGGTTTTTAATAAATACGGGCAATTTTTTGTCACCGTTAATCCAGTGAATCACACACTTTGAATCTGTCCATAAGCGATTTTCTGAGATGGGGAGTTTCAGCTGTTCTCTCACAAATCACAAACAACGAACTCCAATCAAAACTGCTAGTAATTCTAATCGTGGAATCGACATCTTTTTTACTGGTGCTAGTCGGGTCTTGGAAAAGTTTAGATTGGCTGACGAACTATTTTCTGAACTTTGATGAAGGTAAATCACGGCTGCGTAGGCATCTTCTGATGCATCACAAAAACACAACAATCTGTACTCCACTGTGTCTGAAACCTTATCAGATACGCATCTGTCTATTTGAATATTAGGTACTTTGTTTAGATCAAATTCAATATCCGACCATTGTTGCATATCAATGTCACTGAGTGGATCATCCCACTCTAGTTTTCTACACCACAGCTTTTGCAGAAAGATCTTCCCTTTTAACAGAACTGGACTGAATAGACCAAATGGGTCAAAAATAGATGCCAATCGCTTTAATACAATTCGTTTTGTAAGCCTTTTGTCGTTAGCAAGAGCCAATGGTGGTTTGAGGGACAAAGTATCACTACCTAATTCCCATGTAAGACCCAAAACACTTGTAGTTGTTATATCTGACCGATCCGATACAGAAAATGATTCTAACACTTCTGTGTTATTAGTCATCCATTCTCTTAAATTCATTGCGCCCTTATTAAGGATTGTTTTTGCAATTGTGTAGAGTTCTTTTGCTTCTGCAACAGTTTTTGTGCCGGTAATCAAATTGTCAACGTAGATATCCTCTTTTATCTTTTCTGCAACATCACTTTCTTGAGAATCTAAATGTGATTCAATAGTTGCTCCAAGAAGGAAAGGACTCGATACAACACCAAACGGAACACGCTTGAATGTTTTGTAATCGGTCGATGGGTTTTCTATACTTTTTACCCAAAAAAACGAGTAACATCACGTTGATCTTCCTGTAATCCAATTTGCAGAAATGCCTTTTCAATATCGGCAACCATTGCGATATTGTGTATCCGAAATCTCATTAGTAATCCACATAAGTCATTAAGCATCACAGGACCCCGATACAGACATTCATTCAAGCTTTTGTTCTCTTTTTTTGATTTGGCTGATGCATCATAAACAACTCTCAACTTCGTAGTTGTCTTCTGTGGTGTCAAAACAGCATGATGGGGTATATAATGTACTATGCCGTCTGGTTCAGTTTTGTTCACTTTTTCTATGACTCTCTTTTCCACCTGGTCTTTAATCACCTTGTCATATTTTTGCAGGATGTCTTTGTTTTTCTCCAATCGCCTGATTGTTGATCTAAGCCTTCCTAAAGCAAGTTCCCTAATGATAGGCAGATCTGGGCATTCATCTTGCCACGGCCATTTCACCTGATATCTACCGTCTTCAAATTTTAGTGTGTCTGTGAACTTTTTCATTGCAATTGAGTCTTCCAGTTTACTACATCGATCAACAATACCAATAGACTCGACATTCCAGAAATCTTCTATGTCGGGTTTCACTGGCAATGATTGATCAGCTCTTATCACATGATCAGATTTAGAAAGACTTGATCCATATGTTAACATACTAAGACTTGAGTCTTCAGTATTGTCTTCAACATCATTTGTTCTACCACTTAAAATCCAACCTAGTGAAGACCTGAGCAGATACACACCAGGTCCAATCTCTATTTTTTGTCCGTGTATAAAGTCCAAATAATAATCATTTCCGACCAGAACGTCAATATTTACTGTTTCATTTGTTATGGGAATCGAGTCTGCTAATTCAACACTTTCAATGATATCTTTCATATGATTGTCAAATATTTTATTTACAGGTTTTCTATGGAGATCCCCACTAATTACTGGTACAATGTTAACTGTAATCTGAGTTATGTTTCCGTTTTTCAGTTGCACATCTACTTTAGAAAATTTGGTCTTGATTGATTTTGCTGCCTGGCTTCCAAATGTTACAAGATGAATTTGTTCTTCTCCTTGGCAAGAAAGTAATAACTTCTTTGATAAAGCTTCTGTGATGTAACTTCTATGGGAGCCAGAATCAAGAAGTATTCTTACAGTCTCTGATTTTGTAGAGTATGGAGCTGCAACAGTTGCTAAAGCAGTTTGCATGAGAACGATTTCATTTATTGACATGAGTCCACTTTCCCTAGGATTATCATCTGTGATTTCAACCTCGTTTGCTATGTGAACAACCATAGGCTTGTAATTGAACTTTTTCGGACACAGACTTCTGTGATGTGCATTCATTTCTCCACAATATACACATGCTCGATTTGTTTTACACTCTCTAAAGGCATGCCCAGGCTTCAAACACTTGTAGCAACTGCCTTTAATTTGATTTTTCCTCTCACTTATTGTTTTATACTTTTCGCACTCATCACTCAAATGTGTATTGAAGCAGTAGCGGCACTTTCGTTCGGTTAACTTTGCTTTTTGTTGAGGTTTGATTGAAGGTATACATGCTGTTAAAGTTTGGGCTGTCGACGGAATTGGAGATTTCCGCAGTACCGGAAATTTCTTAGGCAATTACGTTTGACCATGAGAACGGCCACTTGTATTTGTGTCCGGTTTTATAGCTCGTTCACGAGCTACAACAAATTCACGAAGTCTGTCGCATACAGATTTCACCGTCCACTTTTTGTCGACACCCTTTTGTATTTCTAACTGTAATAATACGTTTTCAGGTAACTTTGACCGAATTATGGACACAAAGACATCCTGGTCTACATTTTGATGAAGCACTTCTAAACTACGCATGTGCCTCTCAATGTTATCCAGAAGGTTTCTAAGACTACCAACTCTACAATCAGCTGGTTGTAAATTTACCAACTGATTATAATGAAGATCAATGATTTCCTGAAAATTACCAAACCTTTTCCCCAATATTTCAATAGCAACCTCATAGTTTTTATCTGTCAACAATAACCCTGATATTGCATGTTTTGCATCACCATACAATTTTCCTTTCAAATAGTTAAATTTTTCAACATTTGAAATATTTGAGTTATTATGGACTGCACAGCTAAATGAGTCCCAGAATTCAATCCACTTTGTTTTGTCTCCATTAAAGGAAAGCATTTCTATCTTCGGTAATTTTACTGTAGATACATGGTCACCTACCTTTTTACTGACAATTTCCTGCTGCTTCATTTGAGACTCTAACAGCTGTTGCATACCTTTTTGCAACTGTACAATCTCACTTGTGGTTGAATCTTCAAGCATCATGTATGGCTTTGTTTCTGTAAGCTTTTCCTTAAAACCATTTAATTCCAAGCACATGTCCGTTGCATTTGAACACAAGACGGAGTCTTCGCTTAAGATAACGTCCACCTCATCACAGTCTTCTATTACGGATATTACTTTTTTGCTTTGTTTCTCCAACTTTTCAATGTAAATTTTTATTTTTTCTGAACACTTTGTTGCTTTTGAAACCAGATCATCCTGGTTCCATTCACTTGGCTCCTCATGAAATAAGGCCGTGCCGTTCTTAATTTCCGTTTCCAAAACATTTCGAAAACGTGTCCGAACACCTTTCATGGAGGAGAGCTTTGAAGCCATCGTTGTTCCCTTGAATAACAACAGCACTTTCAAATATTTATAGCACGAACCTCCTTTTGAATTATTTCATGTACAAATGTACACATAACACTTTAAACCCGGTTTCGTATCCGGCTCGCGGGACCATCCAATGTAGCCGAGAATATGCCACATCGACGTTTAATCGAGAGCTGTAACTTGAATTGCACTTGGAATAAATGAAAACATAAAGACTAACTGATATCTTTATCCAGTCTTTTAAAAACTAATAATATTAAAATATTCCATGTATTGCCAAATAACACTTTTATCAGTAAAATAAACCACATTTTAATTTATGTTCACATATTCCGATTTTGACTTATAATAATTAGGTTTCTAATCTATTTTAACACGTTTAATACACATAGCTTACTCCAACTACATTTGCTCTAACTATGGTAACGAACCACCTCCTTATATAGTGGCAAAAATTGCCGTTGAATAGACAAAGGTGGCCGTTTACGGCATTATATTTATATAGCCGATAACGGCTTAAACAGAACCGTTAACGGGATACAGCGTTGATAACTACTAGATAACGTATTTAAAGTAATGACGTCATAAACAATACCGTTTACAACAACTATTAGAATACAGCAAGTAAAAGAGAATAGTAATAAATGTTTAGTACGTATATGAGTATAAAAAATCGAGATCTTCGCAACACCCTGTGTGTACAGTGTAGTGACACTGGCAACTTACCTATTGGTCAAGTGTCACCAGTGTACTGATAAGCCTAGCTGCTACAGTAGTCACTTACACACAGGTAGCTGTGTGGGAAAGAGTTATAGTAATGACATTGACCAAGTTTTGAAAAGATTCATTCAGAAATGTAGGAGGAGTTGCGTTCACAAGGCTGCAATATATATCATCTACAGAGACTAAGTTTCAAGGGACACAAATCTTGTAAAAATCAATGAACCGGAAAGTCGCCACTTCGTTGTGCTCAGGTGAGCTAAAAATAATCACCAAACAATGTTTTTAATTTGAATAGTTTTATTAAAGTGACTTAAAATGTAATTTGATATTACGGTTTTACAAGTGTTTCCATTTATTTATTTAAAGTTTCAATTTTCTTGAGATATAAGATATCCTCAAGTGCCCAAACTGCACCCTTCTAAGATTTAATTAGGAAATGCAACATAAATAAAACACATAGAATAGAAACTGTTCACGTACCAATTAATTCCATAAAATTCACATTGACACCCCCAAAAAAATTCTTTTATAAATAATTATTCATTCAAAAATGACATTTAATACATTATGAGTAACATATTATGCCATCATTTTGTGTTCTTAACTTTGCCCCCTAGGTGACGTCATAGCAGTTGCAAAATGTATACATATGACTTCCATTTATAAATATGTAAACACAGCAGATGGAATTTCCAAGATTGTTTTACATTAAGTATTTGAGTGAAAAAGGGCCATTCTATGTGGAAATCATTTTGTAATAAGAAAAAACACATAAAAAGAGTGGTGCGAAATAAAATTTGCAATATTTATCAGTTTGAATCAAAATTTCATACAAAAATCATCTGAGTTTATTTACAGAAACATAGTAAAAAAATTCTCACAGTCGCTTACGCATGTGATAAAATCTACCGAGACTATGATATAAAAAAGGAAGGTTGTGAGTTAGGCCAGGGGCGCAGTTAGGACCTCTGACGTTTGTAACAAAATGACCAAGGGCGGACAACTCTCTAAGGTAGAATAAATACCAAACAACTTTCTTTAAAATTATATTTAATATAAAAATATAAACAACGAGAATATTAGAAAAAGAATTAAAGAATATGAAAAAAAAACTGCCGGCTGTCTCTTTATCTGTTGGTACAATAATAAATAATAACTGCACTGAATGTCCTGTTTTCACTTTAAGCCCGCATATTAACTACATAATGGCTTACTGATACAAATGCACTTCAATGTGCCACATTCACAAAATGATTCCTAAATTCACAGTACTCATACACTATAACACGTGCTCTTATCGATGAACACGGACTTCCTGTCGTCGCTGTCCCTTCAATATATGTGATCCACTTAGTCCACCGTAGACACCCTGTCGTCCATATGACGCATACGTAGATTCTCCCGTCCTTGCGACGTAGTCTACCAATGGGGTCCCGTATCGACTGCGACCACCCAGATTACATAACTAATTACGACTAGTCCACCGTAGACACCCTGTCGTCCATATGACGCATGCGTAGATTCTCCCGTCCTTGCGACGTAGTCTACCAATGGGGTCCCGTAACGACTAACCTTCCGGCTTACATAGGCTCCATGCCCCAACTAGATACGGCTACAAACAATAAATAGCTCTTATTTACTTATCACGCCAAATATAATGTGCAGACACTGTATTACTTAATAATACTACTTTCATACCAAATAACAAATCTCTGGTATTACATACGTGCATTTTATACCATACAACAATAGTATGGTTTTACATAAGCGCGTTAACTTAGAGAACTGCCCTTGTTGTTCGCAATTATATACCAAACAGATATACCATACATATCCACATTTCATAATTACATCAGTGCATTAAAAACAGAACCGTCCTCGTTAGCAATTATTTACCAGACAGATATTCCATACAACTCCACGTTTCTTAATTCCAAAACAAATACTGTTGGACAAATACTTCCCTGTATATTCAGGTAATATCAAATTTAAGGACATACCTATAAATTAACATAATTATTCTCAAAATTACATCAAATATACATAATAATGCAGAGCTATGTACTTAGATTCCTTGGCCTATAGAACCAAAACTTCGAAAACCACCGAGAATTAAATACGATTGTACACTTGTTTCCCTGAGAAGAAACAATACAACAATCTACAAAATAAATGTTTAAAATAAAATCTAAGTTTCATATCTACCTGCAAAAATGAAATACAAAATAAAATTTTACTCACACAAGCTCCGTAATGAAATTTGGTCAGAATACTCTAGACTGGACCAGGTATCCTCCGTAGCTCCCATCGATATCTGACACTGAGGCTCCATACAAATCAGCTTATATACTAAAACCCCCCGATTTACTCTTAAAAAACAAATATCACGTGAATCGTGCAATAAATTGTAAATCGCTGAATACCGTGCATCCCGAGAAACACTGACAACACTGAGGTATACTGATAAAAAGGGCTTATATAAAGAAACTATAGGTTTAAACTTCTAAACCTTAAACATCTCTCTTAATACACTTAAAACTTAGCAAAACAGTAGATATAACTATTTCAAACCCTAATCATATCTCATTCTGAACAAAAGGTAATAAAAGAAACCTGTGATAAACCTTATATAACCAAAATCGGTTAACACAGTTCCATTCTGGCCTACGTGACAGATACAACGTACTCTAAATCTACGCTTATTTTCAGGCCACGTCAACATTATTTTGTGACAACGATATATTGAACTTATCAGAAAAAAAGTTAATAAAAATGTAAATTTGCATATTTTAATCAACAATTCAAAGTACCTGAAATTTCTAAATTGAATGAAATCACTTACAGCAAATTTAAATATTCATGTTTTATTATTTCTGTGGATTACCAATTGATAGATCATTAGTATAAACTAATTTATTATAATTATTCATTATCTCTTAATTATTGATTGTCTCATTTTATGCAAGTTTACGCTACATGTGTTTTGATATTAAACAGAAGCGATGAAATGCTTTTTTGAACTACACACCTGTAATACTGAAAAAAATATTTTTAACCATTTTCAATGCTGATCTATTTTTTATTATGCCAAAATATTTATCGTTTGTAAGTGTTCTGTATGGTGCATTATAGCCTTTACATATGTTTTCATATGCTTCAGAAGTTCAACTGTGTCCACAAATGAAGGTTAATAAGTTCAGTTCTGAAAAACAGGGACAACTGTAAAAAAACATATTTGGGTTAATTTCAACGTTGTCCAACATAATTTTTCTTCATAATAAGCCAAATCTCACGTACAGTTTTAAACCTGCAAAGATGGCACCGGTCTCATACTGCTGCAGGGAATTAAGCTGAAAAGATTGGCTCATTTCTGAGGCAACAATTTTTTTACGCATTTCAATATGCATTCACTGTAAAGATTGCCTGGTGCACAAAGAATATATTATCATTTTTCCATGTACATGTAAATTCATGTTTACATTTTCTGGGGATATGATTTTTATCTTTTTTTTTATATATAATGGTGTGTTGGTAACCATGACAACCAGAGTTTTTTTCATCAATACATCAAGTTTTTTCTAGCAACTTTTGTCAAAGTCCACCCAAGGTTCATTCATTCCAAGTTTCATCAATTTCTATCCAGTGGTTTCAGAGATGTTATTTAAGCAAATTGTTGAGAATGGACACAGGATGATCACAATAGCTCACCTTGAGCATCTTGTCTTGTTTTACAGACATCAGCACCATCTGGCCCTGTATTTATCTCTGCACTATTATTCTCCCCCACTCTTGACGTCCCTGATGTCCCTTGCTCTTGGTCAGTCTCAGATGAAGAATCTTCACCGGCCAGGTCATGTAGTTTCAGCCCAGTCAGGTTTGACAGCAGCAAGAACATCGCATCTGACTGGAACAAGTCCACACATGTTTGCACAATCTCCGGCAGGTCAGAACGTGACAGTTGCTGGTAGGATCTGCAAACATGAATAATGACAAAGGATTATGTGTCTTGTGGCGCAAAATTTATTTTAGACATGTTGTCCCTCTACATTTCACAACAATGTTGCATAACTAGTAACATTTTAAGTAAAGTCAGGGGACATAACTCTTGACATTCTTTGGATGACTTGTGTATACATTATGTAACACCCATCTACACATTTTTAATGCATATGCAAAATTTGAGCTGAATCAGTGCAGTAATATAAAGTAGTTTACATCACAAGATTTTTTAAGTCAATTCCAGGGCCATAACTCTGTCATTCTTTGGATGATGCCAATATAAACAAGAATTACCATCAAAGATGATGAATAACCCCAGATACAGCTTTGTCACAGTTACTGTTACCATGTCAGACAGTCTTGAGAAATATAACAAACGGACATAACTAATTCAAAATCAAGCAAATCATGACGTGCCAACAATATGCAAAACTAGGCTTTGTATTTATCAGTCTTGTAAAGTTTCGTCAAAATCCAAAAGACAGACTGACAGGTGGATTGACTCCAATATAGCCCTCACATACTTCAAATCTGGGAGTATAATTAAGTCATGAACATCTACACTTCATTTTTTATGCATTTGCAAATTCTCATCTCAGTTAGAGAAATAATGTAGAAGTCACAATATTTTTGCCACAGACAGAAGGACAGATAGACAATCCAACAAACCAGCAGACTGACTCCTATATATCCCCTCTCAAATTTTGTTTGCAGTGGTATAATTAGGTCAGTCATTGAAACATCATAGTAAATGATATATTAGCTACAAGATATATTTGATGTGGAAAATCAATACAACAATTCCAAATTACAAGCCACTTGACTTTCTCCTTAACTTTTCCAGTTCATGTGGCTCCCAGTCCTGTGATTTTAACTTGCTGTTGATGTCTTGAAAAGGAAGAAATGTTCGAAAGGAACATAGAGGTTAGGTTTGGACATAAAATATATCTGTTTATTCAATCTATCCAGTGACAAACATGTAGGTATGATTTTACTAGGTGTTCATAGCACTAGACTTATGGGTAAAGTATGTGGATATACCACAACCTAGAACTCATTTTCTTTTTGTTGAAATATGAAATGGCATTTATATTAGTCTGTCCTTAAGACATGCAGCAATCCAGTCTCAGATTGAAATAAGAAATCAAGAACATTTATCTTCAAATACATATAGACATAGAAGGAGATAGATTAGTTTCGTGGTAAGCCTATGCAAAAGACGCGATATATTTTTAGGGTCCATATATCAACCGCGATAAATTGGTCAACGCGAAATAGCAGTCCACGATATAGCAGCATTACACTGTAGTTTTAATTTTGTTCAATTTTCTGAATGATAACAAACAAGAAAATGTGTCTGTGAGACACTAATACCCTGCCAGGATATGGTCAGAACCAAATATTGGCTTGTATTTTTTAAAGCATATATATTGATGTACATTTGTACAAAGTTTCATGATGATGATGTAAAGTTATCTTTAGAGAAAAAGAGGCTTAAACACTGAGGTTAACCTGTGGCAGAATAACCAATATTACCAAGTCACAGCCATAAAATTAAATCAATACTACCAGAAAATAATCCATATCATGATGTACATGCATGTCATGTTTCAGGAAGATATTAAGTCATCTTCATAGAAAAACAAGAGTGCCAGTGCTGCCACAATATATGCCGCCACAAAATATAAAGACCAAGAGGGTCCTTTTATTTATTGCTTTTAACATTTCTGTAAGCATAAGCTCATAATGAATTCTGTGAGACCAATTTAGTTAGCTGAACAGAGATAGAACCCTAAAAAGGCTTCCAATATGAAAGTAGGTCAAATAGCAGTATCTATATGAATCTTTTTTTCTTTCTCCACATAACTCTTGCAAAAATCACTGTACCAGAAAATCCCTGCTTTATGCACTTTTAACAGTTTAGAAACTTGAGTTGTGTTTTCCAGAGACCATGTTTAGAAAGACATAACTACATGTATTGCAAATATTGATGAACATTAAAATCCCTGCTTTGTGCATATCTACCCAGTATAGTAATGACATTGCCCAAGTTTTGAAAAGATTAGGTCAGAAACATACAAGTAATTGCATTAACAAGGCTGAAATATCAATCAGCTAAAGAGACTAAGTTTCAAGGAACAAAAATCTTTCAAAATCTAATGAACTAGAAAATCGCCACTTCATGCACATCTACCCATTAAAGTAATGCCACAGATTAGGTTTTGAAAAGATTTGTTCAGAAACGTAGGAGGAGTTGCGTTCACAAAGCTGCAATATCAATCAGCTACAAAGACTAAGTTTCAAGGGACACAAATCTTGTAACAAGAGGGCCATAATGGCCCTAAATCGCTCACCTGAGTACCATTGCTACAACTGATTTCAAGGTTTTTAGTTTTAAAATGTCTCATACTACGGCAAGGTATTTATTATACACAACTAAATAACTGATTAAATTAGATTCTGTACGTTTATAAGCCCTAGGACTCATGGATTCATAGAAGAAGATTTTTTTTAAAAGTTTTATCTATATAATTGTATGTAAAACAAGTGACCCCTGGTGCGGGGTCATTTATCACCGTAGGGCTATGATTTAAACAATCACGGTAATGGCCAGTAAGATGATGCTACATACCAAATATCTAAGCTCTGATACAGTAACCGCTATTAAGACCTGCACCTTCTGTTCCATTGAAAAGTGATCTTTATAGTGAGTTGGTCATAATAGTGAAACTTAACCAATTCAGTTTTGTTTATATAGAATACTTCCTTTATTTTATGTATTTTATTGTTACATTTAAATTTTACATATCTGAAAACAATATTTTTATCTTTAAAATATTCAAAATTTTAGATCTTAGATCTGTGTTTAGAAAAAATATACAGACAGACAGATAAAGACAGATAAATAGTTTATTTAAGTGTCATATGTCAACTAAGACAAAATATGAAATTAACATCATAAGAGTCATTGGCTTGAAGGTTTAGCCATAAAACACTTTGACAATGTAACTAACTACCAGTACAGGATTTAGTGTTGGATGCATGTGAACAAAAAAAAATAGAATTGTAAACATGTGTACAGAGTAGCTACATGCAACACAGTGTTTTTTAGATAGATATAGGAGGCCCCCCCCCAGCAAAAAGTATATATTTTTTCCCATTTTAAACAAAAATTGTTCCTTCATGATACTGAAAAACCTTGTTATATTTTTTGAAGATAACTGTTTTAAATGCTACAGATATGCACATACTGACCAATACTGAGTTCTTCAATGAGGATATAAGCGAGTATTTTTATAAAATTATGGGACCAAAATCAAAGTGTGAGGGCAATCTGGCAGGTAATCACATTGTAACTCTTGAAGTTTATTTTGAAAAATGTTTTCAAAAGATGCTTAATTTACAAGAAAGAACAACATTTGACAATCATCCCGACAATAAAGCTTTAGAGTTAATAAAAACTAAATTTATAAGATTTACATGCACTTGGCACAAATAAAACGGTTTAAATCAATTAACGGATTTTGGTTTTCATCTTTAAACTGTGAGAGGTTTGTTACTCAAAACTTTTAAATATCATGGTTATGCACAAATTGACACAAGTTAATAAAGGGATTTAGATATAACTTAAGGTAAAAAATTGTTATAGCGACTTTTGGTAGTTTTGAATAATTCAGGATTTTAACAAAAGTGTGTGGTAATCAAACTTTGAAAGTGTTTATTGGCAATACAGTTTTTACTACCTTTTTGAGAAACTGTTTTCAAAGATATACAAGTAAAAGAACGATAGTTGACATTTCAAATAAATAACTACACAAAATAATTACAAACATGTATAACATAAATAAAACTGAATCAAAACAACATCCAATAAAGCCCACAAACAAGTATAACAAAAATATAACTGCTTTAATTAAAATAACTATCAAAAAATCCCACTTGACTATTAGTAATGGGTGTTACAAGGTTAGTAAATGAAATTTGTTTATATCAGATTGTGACTATAGTTTATTAAGGTTTTATAAGAACTTTGGAAAGAAAGACATCTTGTTTTATTTTTTACCTTTGAACTATAAGTGAGATTGACTTAGGAGCTATAAACCTAATATTTGTGCAGAACAGTGACCAGAGCAACAGATAAGAAGTGTCTTTGCGTATTTACCTAATTAATTCAGGCAAAAAGCAATTGTTTTCAGTATCATAGGGTAGCAAAAAGCATAATAAAAAATCTATAATGTCAATCAAAATGTTGTATACAAAATATACAGATTTGTCAAAAACCTAAATACATTTAGCAAAAACCAAATGTACATCAAAATCATAGGGTAAAGTATTTAAACAAGAGGCCCATGATGGCCCTAAATCGCTCACCTGAGATAAATAGGTTGACCCAAGGACATCTGTACCAATTTATTTTAAAATCTGGCCAGTAGTTTTGAAGAAGATGATTTTTAAAGTTTTCATATTTTTTTTCTTTTTGTTGCCATGGCAACAAGAGTTCTATATGGATCAAGTTTATTTTAGGAACTTTTGTGAAGGTTGACCCAAGGATCATTCCTGCCAAATTTAATCAAATTCTTTCTAGTGGTTTCAGAGGAAATGTTGATTAAAGTTTTCCCTATATACATATAAGGCAAATAAGCCCCGCCCCTGCTGGCCATGTTTTTTATGGATCGGAAAAATTTTAGCAACTTTGGTAGAGGTTGACCCAAGGAACACCTGTACCAATTTATTTTAAAATCTGGCCAGTAGTTTTGAAGAAGATGATTTTTAAAGTTTTCATTGTTTTATCTTTTTGTTGCCATGGCAACCAGAGTTCTACATGGATCAAGTTTATTTTAGCAACTTTTGTGAAGGTTGACCCAAGGATCATCCCTGCCAAGTTTAATCAAATTCTGTCCAGTGGTTTCAGAGGAGATGTTGTTTAAAGGTTTCTCTATATACATATAAGGCAAATAAGCCCCGCCCCTGGCGGCCATGTTTTTTTACGGATCGGAATAATTTTAGCAACTTTGGTAGAGGTTGACCCAAGGAACATCTGTACCAATTTATTTTAAAATCTGGCCAGTAGTTTTGAAGAAGATGATTTTTAAAGTTTTCATTTTTTTCTTCTTTTTGTTGCCATGGCAACAAGAGTTCTACATGGATCAAGTTTATTTTAGAAACTTTTGTGCAAGGTTGACCCAAGGATCATCCCTGCCAAGTTTAATCAAATTCTGTCCAGTGGTTTCAGAGAAGATGTTGTTTAAAGGTTTCTCTATATACATAAAAGGCAAATAAGCCCCGCCCCTGGCGGCCATGTTTTTTTACGGATCGGAATAATTTTAGCAAGTTTGGTAGAGGTTGACCCAAGGAACATCTGTACCAATTTATTTTGAAATCTGGCCAGTAGTTTTGAAGGAGATGATTTTTAAAGTTTTCAAATTATTTTTCTTTTTGTTGCCATGGCAACCAGAGTTCTTCATGGATCAACTTTATTTTAGCAACTTTTGTAGAGCCTCACCCAAGGAACATTCCTGCCAAGTTTCATTAAATTCTGTCCAGCGGTTTCAGAGGAGATGTCGTTTAAAGCAAATTATTGACGACGGACGACGCACGACGGACGACGCACGACGCCGGACGAAGGGCGATCACAAAAGCTCACCTTGAGCACTTTGTGCTCAGGTGAGCTAAAAACTTATCTGTAAACCTGCGTGACACATTGTTCTATGATGGTAAACATTGGTGTTGGATAATTTAAAACTGTATCATGAATGACTTTAATACCTATCATAGAATGACAAAGTTATGAAAATGAAACAAAACATAAATTCCTTTTTATGACCTTTGAACTGTGTGACCTTGACATTGCAGCTAAAGATCAAAATAGTTTGCATGACACATCTTCTTAATATGGTGAATATTTGTGTTGAATAATTTTAAAATTTATCAGGGAATGACTTAGTTGTGAATCAGAAATGAGATCCAGATGAATTTGCATATGAACAGATGTGATAAATATATGCTCAACCTTTTGAGTATAAAAATATATTGAAAAAAAAAGGTTAAGTTACAAACAAGAGGGCCATGATGGCCCTGATTCGCTCACCTGAGTACCATTGCTACAACTGATTACAAGGTTTTTAAACAGACAAGAATTCTGATATAACTCAATCTTAAACATTTTAGCCCTGACAATACTACACACCAAATATATAAGCACTGGGCCTTATGGTTTCAGAGGAGAAGATTTAGTGCGGGGTCATTTATCTCCAAAGGGCCACCATTTTGAAAATCTTGATAATGAACCATAAGATGATGCTACATACCAAATATCTAATCTCTAGGCCTTGTGGATTCATAGAAGAAGATTTTTAAAGATTTTCCTATATAACTCTATGTAAAACAAGTGACCCCTGGTGCGGGGGCATTTATCACCATAGGGTCATGATTTGAACAATCTTGGTAATGAACCATTACATGATGCTACATACCAAATATCTAATCTCTAGGCCTTATGGATTCATAGAAGAAGATTTTTAAAGATTTTCCTATATAACTCTATGTAAAACAAGTGACCCCTATTGCGGGGGCATTTATCACCGTTTGGCTATGATTTGAACAATCTTGGTAATGAACCATTAGATGATGCTACATATGAAATATCTAAGCTCTAGGCCTTATGGATTCATAGAAGAAAATTTTTAAAGTTTTTCCTATATAAATCTATGTAAAAAAATGACCCCTGGTGCGGGGGCATTTATCACCATAGGGCTATGATTTGAACAATCTTGGTAATGAACCATAAGATGATGCTACATAAAATATCTAAGCTCTAGCCTTATGGATTCATAGAAGAAGATTTTTAAAGATTTTCCTATACAACTCTATGTAAAACAAGTGACCCATGGTGCAGGGGCATTTATCACCATAGGGTCATGATTTTTACAATCTTGGTAATGAATCATAAGATGATGCTACATACCAAATATCTAAGCTCTAGGCCTTATGGATTCACAGAAGAAGATTTTGAAAGATTTTCCTATATAACTCTATGTAAAACAAGTGACCCAAAGTGCAGGGGCATTTATCACCATAGGGTCATGATTTGTACAATCTTGGTAATGAACCATAAGATGATGCTACATACCAAATATCTAAGCTCTAGGCCTTATGGATTCATAGAAAAAGATTTTTAAAGATTTTCCAATATAACTCTATGTAAAACAAGTGACCCCTGGTGCGGGGGCATTTATCACCATAGGGCTATGATTTGAACAATCTTAGTAATGAACCATTAGATGGTGCTACATACCAAATATTTAAGCTCTAGGCCTAATAGATTCATAGAAGAAGATTTTTAAAGATTTTCCTATATAACTCTATGTAAAACAAGTGACCCCTGGTGCGGGGGCATTTATCACCGTAGGACTATGATTTGTACAATCTTGGTAATGGCCCATAAGATGATGCTACATACCAAATATCTAAGCTCTAGGCCTTACAGTTTTGCAGAAGAAGATTTTCAAGTTTGCATTATTAAAATCTATTTTTAGCTCCTGTGACCTACTTTTTTAACCAATCTGAATAATTTGTACAACTTAGATAGAGGTCATCATAAGGATGATTCCTGTGAAGTTTGGTCAAAATCCCTTCAGCGGTTCATGAGGAGATGTTGTTTAAAGCAAATTGTTGATGACGGACGGACGCACGCACGGACGACGGACAAAAGGCGATCACAAAAGCTCACCATGAGCACGTTGTGCTCAGGTGAGCTAAAAAGAGCAACAGTTGACAATGATAAAGACATTAAAAATATGAGGGTTGAAAAAAAAAATCCAAAGATTTACATGCATTTGGCACAAAATATCTTAATGAGGTTTTAGGAAAAAAAACTGTTCCAATTAAGCTTATATAAATAAACCAAACTATTTTCACATTAGGCGTAAAAAAAAACTTGTTTGTTTCCACTAACCTGACCAACCCTATTTTTTTTTGTGACGACCCTGAACTTTTTTTGTGATTATTTCAAATTGACTTGCTCTATTTTTCCAAATATGTTCTTCTTAATATGGTGAATATTTGTGTTGAATAATTTTAAAATTTATCAGGGAATGACTTAGTTGTGAATCTGCAATGAGATCCAGATGAATTTGCATATGAACAGATAATGTGATTAATATATGGTCAACCTTTTGAGTATAAAAATACATTGAAAAAAAATATTAGTAGAGCTACCTCTAAGGAACATCTGTACCAATTTATTTTGAATTTGGGCCAATAGTTTTGGAGAAGATGATTTTTAAAGTTTTCATATTTTTTTTCTTTTTGTTGCCAAGGCAACCAGAGTTCTTCATGGATCAACTTAATTTTAGCAACTATTGTGCACATTGGCCTACGGATCACCCCTGCCAATTTTTATCAAATTCTGTCCAGGGGTTTCAGAGGGGATGTCGTTTTAAGTTTTCCCTATATACATATAAGGCAAATAAGCCCCGCCCCTGGCAGCCATATTTTTTTACAGATCTGAATTATTTTAGCAATATTGGTAGAGCTACCCCTAAGGAACATCTGTACCAATTTATTTTGAATTTTGGCTAATAGTTTTGGAGAAGATGATTTTTAAAGTTTTCATATTTCTTTTCTTTCTGTTGCCATAGCAACCAGAGTTCTTCATAGATCAAGTAAATTTTAGCAACTTTTGTGCACACTGGCCAAAGGATCATCCATGCCAAGTTTTATCAAATTCTGTCCAGGGGTTTCAGAGGAGATGTCATTTAAAGCAAATTGTTGACGACGCACGACGCACATCGCACGACGACGGATGATCACAATAGCTCACCTTGAGGACTTTGTGCTCAGGTGAGATAAAAAGCAATGACTTGGAAAATTGCCACTTCATGCACAACTACCCATTATAGTAATGCCACTGATCAAGTTTTGAAAAGATTCATTCAGAAACGTAGGAGGAGTTGCGTTCACAAGGCTGCAATATCAATCAGCTACAGAGACTAAGTTTCAAGGGACACAAATCTTGTAAAATCAATGAACTGGAAAATCACCACTTCATGCACATCTACCCATTAAAGTAGTGCCACAGATCAAGTTTTGAAAAGATTCATTCAGAAATGTAGGAAGAGTTGCGTTCACAAGGCTGCAATATCATTCAGCTACAGAGACTAAGTTTCAAACATTTACCAATTTAAGTAATGACACAGATCAAGTTTTAAAAAGATTCATTCAGAAATGTAGGAGGAGTTGCGTTCACAAGGCGGCAATATCATTCAGCTACAGAGACTAAGTTTCAAGAGACACAAATCTTGTAAAAATCAATGAACCGGAAAATCGCCACTTCATGCACATCTACCCATTATAGTAATGACATTGACCAAGTTTTGAAAAGACTCATTCAGAAACGTAGGAGGACTTGCTTTCACAAGATATGGACGTACAGATGTACAGATGCACAGAGAAGATGACACCAATTTACGACCGCCTCCAGCGGCGTATAGAAATTTAACAAGAGGGCCATGATGGCCCTGATTCGCTCACCTGAGAAACATTGCCCTCAATGCCAATTATTGTAGTTGTAGTTGTATTGGGATTTACTGTCACTGCGATAGTATTTCAATCATATTGCGACCTTTAGCTAATTACAGGTGGAGGAAGACCCCGAGTACACATAGGTACCTGGGTAGAACCACCGACCTACCGCAAGCCAGCCGGAAGGCTTCCTCACATGAAAAATCCAAAGTCCCTGCCAGTATTCGAACCCACAGCAGTGAAGCAATTATTGTATCACGAGTCATACTGAATACATATTCCATGCAAAAGTACAGCAAGATCATCTAATTTCAACACAAAAACTCTTCCTGCCATCCAAACTTTGAAGGTCTATATAAAATCAAGTGATTCATAGGGCGGGGTCAATTTTGACAGCAGGTCGATGATTTGAACAGACTTTGATGAGGTCCACAAGTAAACATCTTAACTCCAGGTTTTGAGAATTCTGAGAAGATCTTTTGAAGGTTTTCTAATACTAGGCCATATTACACACCAAATTTCTTAACTCCATGCCTTGTGGTTTCTGAAAGATTTTTCTAGTTTTTCTTATATAAGTCTATGTAAAATCAAGTAACCCCTCAGGTGGGGCCAATTTCGACCCCAGGGTCATGATTTGAACAAACTTGGTAATGGTCCATAAGACAATGCCACACACCAAATATCTAAACTCCAGGCCTTGTGGTTTCTGACAAGAGAGTTTTTCTAATTTTTTCCTAAATTTATAAGTATGTTAAATTAAGTGATCCCTGGGGCGGGGCCACTTTTGACCCCAGGGCCATGGTTTGAACAAACTTGGTTGAGGTCTAAAAGGCCATGTTATAAACCAAATATCTAAACTCCAGGCCTTGTGGGTTCTGACAAGAAGATTTTTATAGTTTTTCTTATATAATTCTATGTAAAATCAAGTGACTCCTTGGGCGGGGCCAGTTTCGACCCAATGGGTATGATATGAACAAATTTGGTAATGGTCCATAAGACAATGCCACACACCAAATAACTAAGCTCTAGGCCTTGTGGTTTCAGAGAAGATTTTTAAAGATTTCACTTTTAAAAACCTATTTTTAGCTCCTGTGATATGCAACAGACCAGTGTCCTTTGAACAACTTTGGTAGAGCTTCATGCAAGGAACATCCCAGGCAATTTCATCAAATTTGGCCAAGTGGTTTAGGTGGAGATGTTGTTTAAAGAAAATTGTTGATGCTGGATGCACGGACGGATGCACAGATGGACAAGGGACAAAAGGCGATCAGAACAACTCATCATGAGCATGTTGTGCTCAGGTGAGCTAAAGACAAATGCA